>JAQFXU010003831.1:0-15079 GCA_034693705.1 Spatulosminthurus flaviceps
TTGTAGTAATGAAAATGCGTAAATCAAATGACTGTAAGAACTCATGTTAAATCGGTCAATAAACAACATCTATCTATATAAAGGGCAGTCGTCATGACTCTCGTGTGTGAAAACAATAATAGTTATTTGCACAGCGATATAAATGGTTTTGTAAGTCTGTAGCATCGTGGAACTTCAATAATTTACTTGAAAATATGAGGATTTTCAATATTTCGGACTTTTACCCTTCACCCCCATGTGATTTCGGAAGAAATAACGTGGGGATCATAGCCATAGTGTTCGTGATAAAATACATGTCACGTTGTGTATTTTAGTAGTAGCTATTTTCCCACAGTTCAAACGCTGCTATAAAAATCACTGAGGATTAAAAAAAATGAGATGTGTTCTTTTTCTAGTATGGTACTAGAAAAAGAACACATCCAGAACAGCTTAACCTATTAGAAAAATTCCAACGCCGTATTTTATGAAACCCTTCAGACGTTACTTTTACTGAAAATGATCAATTTTAAAAAATTTGATGTTTTGGGCTTACACATTCCCCGTGGACTTACTCATAGCTTTTGTAATGGTGGACATACATTTTAGTAGAAACACACGGGGAAGATCATTTTTATAAATATTTGAATTATTTCGAGTCGGAGGACAGGAATTATACAGCTATTTAGTTGACAGATGAGATACGAGTAAATCAACATGAAATTAGGGAATTTGCAATCATGGGTTCCAGTGGTCTCACTCCAGTTACAGTAACTCTTTTCTCTCCAAATTATACTCATCTTTATCATATGAACCCACACCTCGTTATCATTTCCCGTGTTCTCGGTAACGTGATATGGGAGCCGTGATTTTGCCTTCATTTTATTTTCCATCCAGACCTCCGGGTGACTCTATTGTTTTAAACCTACTTTTTCCGTATTTAAATCATTCGTGCACACGATATTCCTACCTATATATGCAAGCAAAATATTCTGGGAAAATATATTTTACGGAGCATGGAGCGCGAGGGGTTTCATATTACATCGTGAAACCTTTCTCTATCTTATTGGATGCAACTATGTAAAAAAAAAATTTAATATTATCAAAATGACGAAACACAATTTTTTCCACTTTCATAAAAACCACTGTTGATTATAATAGCAGTCAAACATTACACACATTGACCAGTGTCGTACCTTCTGTGTGATCCGGAAGAGCAAAATTTCGTCGAAATAAATATATAAAATAAATTTAATGGCGCAAAACTATATGACAGGCTCAAAAGCTTTGGATCATTACTTGCTTCTCAGGATAAATCAATCGGGAACAACACAGAGGCTCGATTAAGGAGGAAATTGTAAAAAACATCCATTCATTTTACTCTCCCTCCGAAGAAATTCTTCCGGATGTAAAATGTATTCAAAGAAAGAATCCATATTTTGAAGAAAAAATTTAACTTTAGAAGAAGAAATCAAAATTTTGAAGCTAATTTTCGGAATTCCCAAATTTGCTCAAAGCCTGACCTAGAGAATTAAAAATGCTACAGAATGGTGAACGTTTCGTCAAAATCGGTCAACCAGCTTTTGAGTAATTTTGTTTTATACGAGTACACCTAAAATCCACGAAAAACTCCCATAACTTCCGTACTATACAAGTGACCGTCCTGCTACATACTCGTACCACCACCAAATTGTATGTAGTGTCCAGTTGTACATACCCAAAGCCGATTTAACCCTCTGGCAGAAAAAATGGTTTTTGGCATTCCTACTTGAGGAAAAGTAACCCAGTGTAACTTCTGGTTGCATTTGCACCATATCGCCACTTATACCGCCTAATTAGCCCAAACTTAGGAAATGAGAAATATCAAATGGCGTTGAAGTCAAACGTATAAGTCAGCAAAGCAAAGCTGGTCTTGGATAAGAAAAAGTTAAAAAGTAACACCACAACCATTTCTATTGCAGGAAAAACAGACCGCGTAGACACAGTGAAGATGAAATGCAAATGCGCTTGGGCACGGTAAAACATTCTACAATATTAATGATATTAAACTGACCATCACAAGTTGCTGGTTGCTCTCAACAATCCAGACAACTTGTAGGGACAAAAATTATGATGACGCCCTGACAACCCTATCGGGAAAGGTTTGTCATGCGAGTGTGATCCCGTGTTATCTTTCTTCGCACTACTTCTCCTTTACGGCACCATGGAGCGAGTATGTTTTTCTCACTGTAGCATCAAATACATTCCCATGCACAATTAGTACGTACTTGGTATTTTGATATAGTGTTACCTACGTCCAAACAACTGCTGCATTAATTCAGGTGGCTTCCGAGCGGGAAACTAAAAAGAATTCTTTGAGCATCAGAGGGTGAGTTCCCTCCAACTTCCAACGAAATACGAGTAAGAGGATCCAACAAGTGACTTGGATTAGCTGAGAAATGATTAGCCGGCGCGGTGGTAAAAACAAGTTCTATGGCTAAACGTCCATCAAAATGAGTTTCATCTGCAATTTCATTCCCTTGATTGGTCTGCTGCCACCTACTGGATTTACGTTACAATGAGAAGTTCATCCCAATTTGTGTTACCCTTTCAACTTTGCAAGGATACTTAATTCTATAATTTCTATTCCTTCAAGCTTTTTAAAAAAAACACTAAAAAACTTGTACAAACTAAGTTAACTTATTATAAATTTTGGTTGCACGTCAGACCACAGTTCTGTCAGTAGAAGATTAGGGAAAGTAAATTGGATGGAATATATTGCTGACTCCAATTTAGAACTACCAAGACGGGCTGGTAATAAGCGGTAGCATTATTTTCCGAGATTTTGTAGAGATAGGAAGGGACAGGGGAATTAATTATGGGAGTTGCTCCACGGATGAATGGATGCGACGATAGACACTCTCTGGTTTCCCTTTCTTTGTATTTAATAATCAAGGACTTTCCCTTCTGCTTTCACCCCTTTTGTCTCTCCCTCTCCCTTGTTCTTAACGAGCCACCTGAATAAATGCATGAGTAAAGGACAATAATTGTTAAATATTCAAAGACTTGACAATCGCTTATTATCCCATAGTTCCCTTGTCATTTTAAGTGACAATGTAAATTATATCTGACGTTCTACAACAGCCCAGACTTTCCCCTCTGTCACTGTTCCTTATTTATACGATACAATCAACTGGATAAATGTAATACTTCCTACTACGCTCATCGTTCTAAATTTATAGTCCATATGGTCATGGAATTTAGAAATTATTGTTTCAGGTAGCCATGGAGTAGCTTGGTTTTCATAGCTGGCAAATGAAGGGAGAAGGTACATTTTTGTAGTACAATCAATTTCTATGATAAAAATTTAATCCTCAAATGTGAAAAATAACAAAGTTGTAAGCCAACGTATAAGGATGAGAAAGGTAAAAGTCAGTAATTTAGTTAACGAAAAAATCATGAGAGCAGCGTTAGTGTTCCTGGGAAAATGTCATGCTCAAGAGCTCAATCCCACTTTCACATATGTTTTCTCACTTGGGGATTCCCTTCTCCTAAACATATTGATTGTGTAGCACCATCACCTCATTTCACACCCCAGACCCAAAAAGCCGGAGTAAATGCATAATTAGACACAGTTTCAGTTCCCTCCAATATAGAAGAGGCGTTCCAGCTGTCACCATTAAAAATAATAGTGGATTTCCATTATTCTGTCCCAAGGCTCTTCTTCTTTCCCCAAGTGCTTCTATCGCTCTCTAAAGGATACCCTGCACTGATTGCAGAGCATTACCAGCAGCATTGGAAATTATACGTTTGATTTCTAAAGTAAAAATCCCTCTTCTTCACATTGGCCATTCATAGCTGTCGTCCTTTATTTCTAACTATTTTCTTCAAGAATTCTGTTTTTGCCTTTTTCTCACCTGCGCGTTTTTAAAGAGACGCAACTAAATTTATTTATTTTATTTTATAAATACATCCGGTTTTCTAAAGCCACTTTTGATTGAGAGTTGCTTAAATTTTCAGGGGAAAATCATTAAAATGTTGTAAAAAAATCAGCTTTAAGATCGTGGAATTTCTTCTCTTACTTTGAGCACACCATACTTAAAAGCCTTTTAATTAGTTCCCAACAACCGTGGGAGACATAAAACCTTCCCATTAAATCCTCTTCCAACTTTTTCCCTTGAAATTGTGCTGTATTTAATGCAGTTTTAATTAAAAATCATCTGGAAGGTACTCCCCTCTGGCACTGGCTCTTAAAGAATTCGTGAGGACGTCGTCTCTAAATAGACTACAGCTCTATGAAATTTTTTAATTAAAATCTGTTCAGTTTTACCACGAACGGAATTGTTTAAATTGGTCCTTCAGTTAATAATCTTTACCTAAATGATGCACAAAAAGTTTTATAAAGAAAGAATTTTTAAGCAAAGGATTTCTTACCGACTCATTGTTATATAGCGCTCCAGTCCCTGTCGTAAAAGCTGAAAGGGTTTCTACAGGAATTACTGGAAATAGTCTTTTGACAATATAAGGAAGAGAACAATGGAGAAAAAAGTTGATAAAAGAAGGGGAAAAGAAGCGTAGAGGTCAGGGATTGCAAATTTTTCCAAGATTTACTCTGAAATGGGATGTGCAGTGAAGTATGAAAACATCAAAAAGTATATGGACGTGAGCAGGTGTATGTTTAGCTTCGTCAAGGTTTGTATAAAACCATGACTGGGAAATTTTTGTATTGTAATTATTATCAATATAAAATTAGCTTGAACTGCAATAATTATCCAAAATTCGAGCAAGTAAACGACTACTTGTAACAAAATATTTGAGTAAGTTTGAGGCCGCTCGATACTTCTCGATATATTAACTAGGGCACAAAATTTTAGATAGTTTTGAAAGTTGAAATGTACAGGCAACAATACTTCGTGAGGTGTTGGGGTTTCAGATCGATTGAAGCAACACAACGTTTCTCAGAATGTGCTATAAAAATGTTTTCAAGCCGAGGTACAAAGAAGGAATAAAAAACAAGGTAAAAATGATTTCTGGAAGAATTGGAAATATCCAAATGCTCTCGCAATATTTCTAGCGTACTTCATATGAAGAGCGGACATTGTTTTTTACGATTGAAAGTGTTTTTTCAAGGTACGCTGTAACATTTGAGGAAATTGGATTTCCTGGGAACAATCTGTCTGGGACAATTGAAGGAACGATTTCCGCCTTTCCTTATACTTTCAGTGGCTGATCCATAAATAACAAAAACATTCCATTTTTTGCATATTTAATGCGGAAGTAGTAGGATGGAGTGATCTTTTTATTTCCTTTTCTCCGCATATGCTAGAGCCTTAGGAAAGATTACCATGGGGATCGTATTGATATTTTTTGGATTGTGGCTAATTCAGAAGAGAATTTTCACATTTTTTCCCAGCGAAACTAAAGAAACCCCAGTTTTTTCTGGATTGTAAGTGGCTGATTACCAAGTGACTTTCTAAGTCGGTAGAATATTCGCTGTAATACATTCTTGCATCCCCTTGAGTAAGGCTGACAATTTACAGCTGGATCTTCCACCGTTGCGTTGGTTAGTCCCGTGAGTTGTGTTTTAAGTGCTTTTTTCCTATCTTCCTATATGTACCTTGTGGTTAGATACCCCAGGAAGTGGAAATTCGGCTAGGAATTTTCAGTACGGTTATTTTTCCCCTTTTGCTCTTTCTCATGTTCCTCCTCCGCCCATAAGATTTTGTATCTGTTGGGGAGCACGGACTGTATTAATTTTTCCCTGGGGATTTGCCAATGAAACTATCATGCGTTTATTCCCCACAATACCCCAAGAAAACTTTCATCCATTCCACGAGTCCCCAGGGAACACCAATAATTATTACTCTAAATTATTTCTTCCTACGCTAAACTTTTTTAAATAACTCTGGGTGCATGTTGCTTTGATTTGCATAATATTGGAGAGAGAGAGAGAGAGAGAGAGAGTGGAAAGCCATGATAAATTGTACGAATAAACTGAAAGCTATTTATGTATGAAAAATTCAATGTATTAGCAAATTGATATAAAAATTTTTGTACACATTTTTTAAAATACAAATCAAAGTTTTGCAGACCTAATATTGTAAAACAAAATCTTTTATGTCAATTACTTTTTGCACACTGCCTTACTTTACTTTTTTCCTGTCTGTCTAAGCAAGCTCAACTCTTTCCTGGTTCATTCATTTCCATTCATTTTCCTACCAAAAACCAAAATTATTTTTCCAGCTGTCAAAAATATTCTTTAGTTTTAGTACTCCAAGTATGTCAACCCTTTAATCTTTGTCGCATCTGCTGCGCTGGAAAAGCTGATAATGAGCCACTTGTCGGGTTTGAAATTGTAAAATTTCAACGCCAGTCAGAATTTACAACGTGTACACTTGGGTTCACTAATAGAAAATCAACCCTAAACATGATTTTGCAGTAGTGGTGTTGTACAATATTCCTTTTTGATCAGATTCGTTTTCTTACCCCGAATGTAGCGGAAAAAAATTTGGCTTTCCGTTTCTTCAGAATTTTGTAGTGCTGTTATGGACCATGAGTTGCAGCAACGATAAATGTTTGAATTCTCTAGAGTCTATCTGCCCTGCCCTAACTGCCCATAGCTCATGCATGGACCATTACTCCCCCATTTGGTTCTACTGGATTTTACTTTCAAATATGTGAAAGTCATCGTAAATCAGACGGCTTTTCCCTGACCTGACTATTTGCTCCATTTCCTCATCATCCCAAGTCTACATATTGAATCAAAACACTCGCCATTTTTATACACATTGCCAATTTACGAAAGTATCATAGTATGAATTTATTCACAAAATGTTCCAACCGCTATTTGCACTTTAACCTGAGATTAAGTCGTTCATGTAGGAGTGCATTACCGAAATTGTCATCCTAATGAGTCGGGTTCATTGAACAGAGGGGAATGGATGGACATGGAGACGTCCCTTTTCCCAGTTGCATGTCTCACATGTTAAAATGCTTACTAAAGAACAGATTACTCCCACAGGATCTTCAATAAATCCTTCTTCAGTCTTATCCTTCTTATCTCTTGTACACATTAGGATTTATCTAGGAAAAGCTCGAGTTCGGTTTTTTTTTATTCTAAGCTTCAGATACGCCGAAATGTTTACTAATTTCTGTCTTTGCCGCTCGTAACTCGGGAAAGATGCTCATCTCTTTGGCTCCTCACTCCAAAGATTTCACGACTCTAATTAACATGGTCTTAAACGTACAGTTAAGAAGAGCGTATGAACTGATAGCTTACCTAGCGAGAGACCAGAAAAGGAATTTTTGAATGGCGTTAAAGTCAATAAATGTCAATTATTTGTTTTCAAGATTTCATGATTTTCTAGTAAATTAAAAAATAATATGATCATAATTTGCATCGGTAGAAAACAGAAAATGTGCCCGGACATGATAAAACATGTTTCAATCACAAACGTTAATCTTCTCCGTCACTTATTGTTGGTCACTTTCAATGATCCGCAATGATGAGCTTGTCGTGACAATAATGATAAGGACGCCTTTTTGTAAATGCTCTAGAAAATCTTCCTGCCAGTGTCCTGGAAGTGAGTGATAGTGAGCTGTTGAGTGTATAACTTTAGAATTTATCCAGTTCCAGGACAGAGCCCACATTGCTTCACTTGAGCCTCCTCACCCTTCACTGCAGTAATTCTGAAAGCATTGAAATCCTCCCCCTTCCATATTTTCGTTTTCCATGACTTTCCTGTATATAGCATAATATAAAAGAAGAGGACCCTCGCATCCAAAAAAAATAAGCATATGGATAAATGTACATAATAAAATACGATAAAATACATGTATACAAATATAGATATGACAAGAAGCATAGGAAAATGTATTTTTTCTTGATTTAAATAAAAAGCCCTCACATTTCTCTCATTGCTCTGTGTATAAATATTTTCACGCATTATCTTTCTTCACCCTCCTCCTATCTTGTCACGGCACCATGGAGCGAAAATGAATATTTTTTTCATTGTAATATCCCATAGGCAAAGACTCAAAGACTCAAAAGACAATACATAAAGTGGAGGCTTGGAATATGTTTATTACCTCCGAAAAAATGTTGCTGTGATTCTAAGAGCTTCCGCGCGGTAGAATGAAAGGCCACGTTTTTAGAATACGAATGAAGCTACAACGAAATCGGATCAGGCTAATGGCTTGGTTTGACTGGGCAAGGATTATTAGACAGCGACGAAAATAATAATACTTGGGTGAAACGTCAATCAAAACAAGTTTCTTCTCGAGGTTCAGCCTACCCTGGCATCACTCCCACCACTTGACACCGGAATTAAATTATATTGAGAAGTCAATCCAAATTTGATTAGCCTTCCCTACTTGGCAAGTAAATTCCTCACCATTTTCTTCCTTCCTAGAGTAAATCCTTGGGTTCTTCTTTTCACCGATGAAAAATACAAAAATACTTTACATCATAAAATGTACGCTATACAGTATGTAGACTAAAAGTGTAAATGTCTTTCAAAGTTTTTAAATGATAAATGTTTGTAAATGTTTCTCACCATGCTACAGCCCTAGCCCTAGTCGCTTGTATTTTCTAAGGTAATTATTTTAATTGAAAGCCGGCAATAAAATTCATCATTATTCGAGAAGTCGAGAAGAGCATTTCATCTGCCACAGTCCAGGCAAATATACCAGTATTAATGGGCTATGTGAAGGGAGCCTCCACAAAAGCCATTTAAATTCATTAGAAAGTTGTTTTGTGGACGGGCAAATAATTCTGTCGGTGGGAGATTATAAACGTAAATTGGAGAGAATGGATTGCTCTGTCTCTAGTTGTTTGGTGTTACCAAGATGAGGTGATAAGAAGGATTTTCCTTACTGTTAGTTTTGCTACAGTTTCACTTTATACGTGAATACATATATCGTTGTACATAAGAACATTAGCGGGAGACAGGGGAATTAATTATGGGAGTTGGAGCTCCTGCATAAGGAGAAAATAAGAGATGACGATAGAACCACTCAGCTTTCCCTTTTAATTGCAGCGGTAAAACGGTAATCGTAGACAACTTTCCCCTGGGCTTTCACTGCTAAAAATGTTTTTATAGCTCCAATAGAAGGAGGACATACCATTTCTCATGTCTCACTGATTCCACGACACGTAATCATAAAACTGACGAAGAACTTTTAATATCAAAATGAAGAAGAAAGTATAAATCGAATCTATTGACGTCTATTGGCTTGACATGAGCTGTCCACAGATCAAGAAAATAACTCATTGAATTGAAATTTTATTTTCAGTCTGTCTTTTTACATTTATTCCCACCAAAATTGGATTTGGAAAACTCAATACAGTGGACGAACTATTGCAGTAGCTTCATATCCTCTTGAACCTTTTTATTGGATTGTCATTGAACTTTTTGTTACGTCAGTTTCTTTGAGAAATGCGAATCCCTTCTTATTTTCTAGGATGGAAATTCTCTCACTCATCCGGGTATCTATCTGTTGAGCATTGGAGCGTGGGGACTAAGAGTATGAGAATAAGACTGTGTATTCCATCTATGAGAATTTCTTCTCCAGCTTTGTTCAACAAACGTTTTTTATATTTTTCCTCTTCTCTCTTTTCATTTCTTTTCTCCATCACATGTAACCAACATTTAAATACAGAAACGCTCTGTTTCTACGACTCTCCCACCTCTTCTTTATTTCTAGAGCTCACTTTTCTTCCTAGGAGAGATTTATTTCAATTTACATGCATTTATTTCCAAAGTGCCTGTACAGTTTGTCCACTCCCTCCTAACACCATCAAGTCTCAAACAGTTACAAATATTGTTGAAAACTTTGAATTTTATACGATGTTTACAGATTGAGATATCCGATGGGAGCTTAAATAAAACCTCAGCTGCTTTTGTTGCTTCATTGTCGACTGGCTGTAGGAGTAGACAGGGAAAATATGTAACTTAGCAGGAGAGTGACAGAAAGGTAAAGAGTCAAAATGTTGAGATGAAATTTTGTTTTTTTTGCCCTTGAGCACACAAAGGCAAGTTCACCACTGGAGTGTGAGGTTGTCTGGATATATAATTGATGGACCAGCTCTGCTATCCTAAAATGAAGTAAACAGAAAGAGGTCCGAAAGAGCATTGAGTTAGGGAGAGAACACGTTGGAATTCAGGAGGGAGCCATGGGTTAAGCACCTCGTGAATTTGAGTGCCACACTACAACCGAGTAAATTTACTCAGCTGTCAGTAGTTCTTGACCCTTCAAAACTTCCAATGTCTCTTTTCCTTCACCCTCAAAATCTGCTTCATTTATGTCGTTATTTGTTGTTGTACGTTAGTTCCATTGTTCCATATGCGCTGTATAGGATATAAGTGTAATGTCTTTCTAAATTATTAAACGATAGATATAAACGGTTTTCACCATTCTACAACCCTGCGGTCTTTGTATTTTCTAAGGTTATTGGTTTAATTGAAAGTCGACAATAAATTTCACGCTTCATTGAGAAGAGCGTTCACACTGCTGAGGAAGAGGAAAATAATATACAAATATTAATCGGCATCTTCTATGGAGCCTCCTCACACTCCCCAAAAGCTATTTAAATTCATTAGAAAGTTGTTTTGAGGAAGGACAAATATTTCTGTCGGTGGGAGATTATAAGCGTAAATTGGAGAGAATTAATTGCTGTGTCTCTAGTTTGGAGTTACCAAGATGGGGTGATAAAAGCTTTAGTAGCATTTTCCTTACTGTTAGTTTTGCTACATCTCTCCATTATGCGTGAACATAAGTACTTTATCGGAAGACAGGGGAATTAATCATGGGAGTTGGAATTGGTGCATAATCACAGGCAGAACTTTCTTTGTATTGGTAATCAAAGAGAAGGGCTTACCCTTCTGCTTTCACCCCTTTCTCTTTCCCAGCCTTGTTTCTTAACTAGCCAACTTAATAAATGCATGAGAGTAAAGGACAATTATTGTGAAATATTCAAAGACTTGCCAGTCGATTATATTCCCAATGCTGCCCATGTCATTTTAAGTGACAGCGCAAATTATATCTCTTGCTCAACAACCGCCGAGACTTCTTCACTGCTCACGAAATTCCTTATTTATGCAATTGCCAACTGCATCTACATATGCTTCATTGTAAATTTATTACCTTACAGTTGGACATGGAGCTTAGATTGTATTGTTAAGGTACCTCTGAAATAGCTGTTTTCATAACTATAGCGGTTGCAAACCTATTAATCAACGTGGAATTCTCGTGTAGTTTTCTTAGCTTAGGTACATTTTAGTATTAAATACTGTCAGTCTAATGACCACGTTGTATTTCAAAGCAGTTGCTAATCCCATTACACCAAATTGTTCCAAATTATAAAATGAAATCTTAAATTGGTTTCATTATCCTCCGCCAATCTAAAAGCCTCTCAACTAGTGCAGTCAAGACCGGGTACGGATATTACCCGGGTCTTGGGTACCATATTTCATGAATATTGTTCTGAATTTATGACATTGAATGAATGTAAAATATCATTCATTACTTGTTGTGCATATGTCTCTGAACATACAATCAAAGAAAAAAATTAGGAAAAATATGAACATAATTGTTGTGCAGAACAGATTGTGGGGAGTTAATTGTGCTGCTCAGTTACTTGTGCGAAACCAAAACCGCGATTTTTAACAGGTATTTTTGTTCACAATAAATTGTGCACGGACTTTTTCGTACGGGCATCAACAGCTGCTTTGACTATATTTTACGATACACAAATCTTGTGATACATAACCAAAAAGCCTGCTACCATTACGACACATACAAGCTATGAAAAACTTCCAAGGGATAATCAAATGACAGAGAGTGAGAAAGGTCAGAGCTAATAATTTAGTCCATGAAAAAATCATGAGAGCGATTCCTACGAAAATGCGAGACTCAAGTGCTCAGTCCCACTTTTACACATGTTCTCTCACTTTGCTATTCCTTTTTCCTAAACATATTGTAATTGCAGCACCATCACCTCCTTTCACACCCCAGGCCCAAAGCTCCAGTAAATGCATAATTAGACACAGTTTCAGTTCCCTTCTTCCATGGACGAGGCGGGTGCAGCTGTCTCCATTAAAATAATAGCTCCTTTCCATTATTCCTTCCCCAGGCTCACTCATTCTTACCCGAACTTTCCAGGATTAAAAACTCTTCCCTCCGCTCATTACACGAATTAACTATAGAAGGACTGGGAATTAAATGTTCAATGTCTAAAATCCCCAACCCACCCGTCCCACATTACTCATTCATAACTGTCATCTTCCCATTATTTATTACCTACCCAATCAAAAGAGACGCTATTCAAATCTAATCAGAAATTTCCCACTTATTTTGTAAAGGGAGTGGGGCTGAATGAGTGCAAGGAACCAGACTTAACTTGCATTCAATTTAAGATAGGAGGGATATCGTAGCTTATTGTTTCAAGTTTCTATTTATTCAGAGCTCTGTAGCAGCAACTTCTTAAATAAAAATTACTGCGGAATGCGATTACTTTCCTTTGCCTTTTTTCTCACCTGCCTATTATAAGTGTACAAGATGTAATTTAGTATAATTAGTGATAGCATGTAAGCCATTCTCTCCAACAATTATTATTGTCTTTTGTAAGCTGCGGAGATGTTTTGTAAAATTATTACAGAATTTACAAATGTTTCAGCAGAAAAATGATTCCAAGAACACTGAATGTAGCGAGGCACAACAACTTTTTGTGCAACTGATTAAGGCCTGTGATGCAAAAATCATTAATATTTCATAGCACAAGAACGCATTGGTTACATTATTGTTTATCGTAAGGAACTGTACTAATGTGCTCAAAAGAAGTTAATATTAGAATCGTGAGCAGGAAAAGTTTGGCTTACGAACTATGCTAAAGTTTCCTCACCGCCAATAAATCTTGCGAGGAAGGAAATGCAGACGAAGGGTAAAATAATATTGTGTGGTACGTGGGGAGAAGTTCTCAAGAGGAGTTATAGAAGAAAGAGAGGAGGGAATCAGTGGAAAAAAGAGTAACTTTTTCCAACTACAGCACGCAGGTTCTACTGCACTCTAGCCCAGCCAGCTACTTATTACTTCTGCTTTAATTTAATGTTTAATCCACACTCTGAGTTTCGCCTGGGAAAAATATGAATGAAAGTTTGGACCGTGAAACAAAAAGCAAGATTCACTTGTTTGTGAATGCTCCATGCTCCTTTTTACTCCCTCTTATTTTATTGTGTCTTTTGGATTGGAAGTAACTTGACAGTCGAGAGCGGGTAATTATTTTTTGAGATAATTTATGCATGCAGGTTCTAGTATTATTCTGCATGTGCGGAGATGTTTCTGTTTCTGTTGGTAGAAAGAAATGTTACTAAGAGAGAGCTAACTTTCTACTCCTGACATGGAGAGAAACGGGTTTTCGTTTACAAATGTTTGTAAATTAGAATCCAAGGTTTTTCAAGGACTCAATAATATAGCAATTAGCCTGAAATCAACATTCATGAACAATCATTTTCAACCAGTCATCCTCATCAGCTCAAGAGTAGAGCAAGAACAATGGGCTCTCAACAACTCCTCATTTCTAAATTACCTCTAGATTTATGCACCACGTAGTCATAAATCATTGATATAGATTTTGCAATAAATGTTGCTTCGGCCCATAGTTTTGATGTGCTACAAAACTTATGTTAATTAACAATTTAGACTTTTATCCTTGGTTTTTTAAAACAAAAACCTTTTATATGAGTATGTGTAAAAACACGACAAAATGAAAGTAAAAGCCCAGCAATCTATTGTGGGAAGTTTGTTTTAAAAGTTTTACAAATACAAGAGCTAAAGTTTATGAGCGTTTGATGTTTTTAAGCTAAATGTTTTGGAGCCTTCAGGGAGATGAGTGTATGTATGTATGTATGTATGTGTAAAGGGTTGGTAATAGTGCAGTATTAAATATATAGTAAGAAAAAGTAATATGTCAATCAATGGAGAAGATCACATTCGAAGAATTGTGTTTTCAAAACAAAGAGGGACAGAAAGTAAAAGAGTATATTTTTTACATGCGCATTTATAATCTCCAAACTAAAAGCCGTGCCAACCGAAACGTTAGCAAAACTTCTAACAACGCTTTTATTCCAGGAAATATTCCAGGAGAATGTTTTTGAAACTAACAAATTCTCCGAAATAATCATCTCCACTTGTTTTTCCATAATATTTACCTTTCCTGATACTTTGGGTACGGACGAAGCTATCTCCATGTCAATGACAATACAGTAGAGAAGTCAAAACAGTTTTAATCTCTCTCTCCATCTTCCCCTCCTTATTTACCATCCTTCTGTGGAGAGTCTGGATTTTTGTACACCTTTTTTGTTCCTTCCACGTACAATAAATGTCTCTTTTCTTGATCCTACATACTTAAGTTGTAACCCCTACTACTTTTCCTGGAGCAACAACAGGGAACAGGTGTGCAAGGGTGAAAAAGAAGGAATCGTAAGGGAATGAAACAACTGATATTTTTGGGATACGCAAAATAATTTTTATTCCGTTTACTTTCCGTAGAACAAAAAATAAAAAACTTATACATGCTCCAATGTTTTGCCTGGAGTCTTTCTAAGCATTGTTAGAATTCAATTCTTACTGAGAGCATAAAAGTCTATTTTAGCTTTATCAAGTTTTTTCCCTGGCTTTTTTATGTGTACATAGATTGAGGACTCAGAAAAAATCTCATTTTATTAAGGCATGAAGAAAAATGGAGGTGCTATAGGGGGCAAATAAATGATGTAGTGCCCTTGAGCAGGAGTTTCCCATTCCCTGAAACATAAGCTTTATCCCATATTTGTCACTATGGTTATAGAAATTTTGTCATTTTGCTTAGTTAAAATTTATTTGCACACTTTTGCACCAACTGTTGCTTTCAAAAATTAGTTTTGAGCTATGACACCTCAGGCTAGAAGTACATATTTGAAACCCGTTTGTAATGTGAAAGACCTTAACGCCATTTGGAATATTACAATAATTACAATTAGTCAGCAACGTTCAAGATCGTTTTCCCGCTGTGGCATTACTAAGACTGCTAAATGAAAAACAGTTGAAGAAGCGTTGATAATGCCGATTATAGTTTAGCAGCCTCTTTTAT
>JAQFXU010003832.1:0-15078 GCA_034693705.1 Spatulosminthurus flaviceps
TTTTTGTGGTATATAGTTGAAAGTCAAAGGGACAGGTTTTGAGCAAGACTTTTTACTTTAATCAAATGTATTCGTTGGGAGTTTGTGAGGGAGTTTAACATGGGAAATTATGGCTATATAGAGTTGAAGAGAGTTATAGTATGGGTATATAGAAAAGAGCGGGAAAGAATTTGAAAGAGAGAGAGAGAGAGAGAGAGCAGTGTGCTTCATTTTGTTGAAAAGTAAACCTCATTAATCCGTTTCCTCAACTCTTCCTAACAAGGAGGAGCGGACGAGAAGCGAAGAGGGACAAGAATTGAATAAAACACTGAGTGAGTGAGTGAGTAGAAGAGATACATTTGTAGTTGGTATTTCCAGGTAGGTACTTTCATCATCAACATGAAGGCTTCCATCCGAATTTCTCTCTCTCTCTCGCTCCCTTTTCCTACTATACGTAACTTCTTCCGGAGGTAAATTTTGTGAAAGTCTATTTCTCTGTAGTTTTTTTCGAGGGAGTAAAAAATAGATGTAATGGAAAGTCCTCAGTTTGTATATTCTCTATGTCCCCCATTATGTACTTATGGATATCAAGGTAGAGTCATCATTAGATTTATTTACGGAACTAAGAATATGTACTTTAGTACTTCTCTTTTTCTCTTCAAGTCTCTCTCTCTTTGCTGTGTCTGACTGATAATGTGTACACAACATGTGCCTCTAATTCATATTAGCTACTTGTCTGAGTACAAAGTAGATGGACGGAGAGTCGACAGAATTCAACAGCTTCTTCTTCTCCTTATACCTCCTCTTCCTCCTTCTCCTCCTGCCCTGAACAAGTAGTAAATGAAGAAGAAGCTCAAGTTGCAAACAAACTAAAACCCACTACTAATGCAATCTTGAATGTAGTATTGGCTGGCCACTCACTCTTCCCTCACTTACTTTACTCTCTCTCTCTCTTTCTCTCAATGCTATTTTTTTATTTTCTCCCTAGAACTTTCTTCTTGTAAAGGAGTATCCCAAAATCCACGATAACTACATATGGAAATCTCTTTAGCGAGTAAATAAAATCCTGGACAAGGAAGGCAACTCTAAACTCAATCAATATTCCATGAGCCGTCAGTCAGGGTGAAACATTTGTGAGACACACTTTTTTCTGCACTCCTTCTCCTCCCACCTCATTTTCATCCTTGTTTTTACTATAAAGCTTTCCTTCAAATTCTACCCATTTATTTTTTAAATGAAAGCGAAAATCTGGATGAATTTGAGTAGTTAATTAGATTGGGAAATTACCTCTATAAAAGTATGTGAACATGAAATAAAAGTGTAGCAGGGCAGGAGTGTAAGTGTACATATACACTCAAGTTGGAAATTAATGTATTTATTAACAAATGTGGAATGACTTGACAGTTTAAAGTTTAAACTTGGAAAAGAAGATGGCAAATGGAACAAAATAAAAATAGTGTAGGAGGGTTAGGGATGATAATTCATTTGTAGATGAATTTTTCTAAATTTTATTTGTAACTGCAACTGTTTCTGACTAGTGAAAAAGATGGATCATTCATGTATCTTGTTTAACATCAGATTATTATATGTGTATATACCTATAATACATACATTAGATTACAAGGGTATTTTTTTTCAATGCTTGAGCAGGTTGGAAGTTCAAGCTAACAATAATAGTGGATTTCCATTGGATTGTAAATGAAATAGGAGAACTCCTGTTGTGAGCTAAAGTAGCGGAACGAACGTGTATGCAGCTGCACTGCACTCTCAATCATTCATAACCTTTTCCCCTTATTTTCTACATATATATTTTTGTATTATTTCCCTCGTTTCCATATCCAGCTTGTACATAACATTCTGAAAAACTAATTCTTTCATAAAATATATCCTATGGAATCAATTTTTAAAATCCAAGCCTAAATAGAAGGGGATAATTGTACATGCTAAAGTGTAGATAGAGTTACGAGCGGAAGGTTAGGTGACTAGGAAACTAAATCGCTCTCATTAATCACCAAGTTATAATAAATCCCTATGGTACATATATACAAGGACCTGAATACTCACCTAACAAGGGTATACGTTTTAGCACGAGTATACTTATACTCGATAAGGGTCGATGAGGCTGAAGTAGTGGAAAGTATTTGCTCGTAGATACATTATGCGTTTCCTATATATCTTATATAAAGTATCATGGTGTATTGGAAAGTATTGCAATTGGGGCTACTAATAGAGTATCAAAGTATCAATGCATATGTTGTGTTAGGAACCAAGGAAGCCTCCTTTGGACAAAAGTCGTAAATCTGATGCTAAAAGTTGGCTCCCATACTAGCTACTACTATACACGGCTATGTTTACTACACTGAAGATATGACACTTGTACTGTACCTTGAGTAGGAGTAGATTCAGAATTTGTTGCACACTAGCACTTATGGATAGTTGGAGGATATTATGAATGCTAATGGAAGGCCTTGAATAGCAAGCCTTATCGATATAACGAGCTTTACTACAGCTTGACTCCTGATTACATAAAAAGATATAGGATTAAGTAGCTCTGTAGATATGTATATATGTTTTATTAAAGGATCCCAACTCTGTATATGGAGACTCTTGTAAAGTCCAGACTCTCTCTCTCTCTCCCATCTAGAGAAATTATTATGACTGCAGAGTGGAAAGGAGGCAAGGAGAGTGCATTTATATTTAATGTCCATCCATAATGTAAGATGGACGTGTGTGGAGATGGACGTGCTTGCTTCCATGTGTGGAGTAAACAGGAGCAGGGGTATAATGGTAGGAGCTAATAATAATAATAATAATAATGTTCCTACTTCCAACCATACCGAATACTGAATACCAAAGCAGTAACTCCCTTGATATTACTTGGACCCAGGTAGAAGATGGTTTCTTCCCATATGACATTATACGGAGAACATATGCTTTAGCATGTGATCCCATGCTAAAACTCACATAGCTATGGTATGTACATTGGTTTAGTTTCCTCGTTTCACTGTAGTGTAGTTTGAACATTAGCAAGTGTACATATTTCTATGTATTAGTCTTGCATGGAAGCTGGAAGAGAGAGAGAGAGAGAGCATTCCTCATAATCCGGACTAACAACTAAGATCCTCTGGCTCACTCGCTTTTTCTCTCTCCTCCTTATATAATAGCATTTGCCCGTATTTCCTTTCAGTTTTCTTATCAAAAATACAATTCTTTACACTAATGACTCGAGTGAGCTGAATGTTCTCGTTTCCCCTCGCTTTTTTCCCTCTTCCTCCTTTTCTTACTTTCCCAATCAAATCAGCTCTCCGACTCTTTCCAACTTATTCTTTCCCTCTCTCCTTTTATTAATACGAGGAATAACTATGGAATCCTTAAATTGTATGTAAATACATACACATGCGTATTTTCAGTAACAGAGCTCCAACTTAGAGGAAGGAAACAAGCTTAAATTTGTAAGATTTTTTGGAGGTTGGTAAGAAAAAAAGAAAATTCCGGGAAATTTTTTTCTCTCTGGTTTTGACGCACTTTTCTTCGTTTTTTTTTGTCACTTAAAAAAAAGCAAGTGAAAATATATCATTGGCATTCCAGGACCGTTCTGTGCTTAATGACTTAGGGACAGAGAGCCGAAACGCCTAATGAGTTAAGACTGGTCCTTGTAGTATCGGCACATTTAAGATAATGGCTATTTATTAGTGGGGCTTTGTACACTTGAGCAATGACCACCTCATTGCTCCTCACTTAAGTCAACAAAGCCTGTGAGAGGAGCCTTGTGGGGAAAGTTAGGCAAAGGGTGATGGTCATAGTAAGTAGATAGGAGAGATGAAATGGTAAGGCTAGAGCCATGATAAAGTTGAGTAATATTAATCCGTATGACTTTTCTTATGTTCTCTGTAGTAGTATTGGCTTATCCAAGTAAGTTGGATAGGGAATTTTCCTCAAAAGTAAAACCAGCACATGAGATGAGAGAAGGAGGAGGATGATGACATGAACATGTGATTTTATCATGAGGCTCTCCTAATAGGGCTTCTTAAGAGATACAAGACCCTCGTGTGGAGGCAATGATTGGATTTTTGCATTGAGACTTCTAGCCACGTAGTAATGCAGGAAATCTTTTTTTTTCAAACTTACTATGTATACACTACACCTTCATACCTTTCCCTGCATTAAACACAGGGATGGATGTGTACGTGTTAATAATATGGCTATGCTTTAATGCCTTGGCCTCCACTTGTCTTTCCAATAATAAATATACTTCATTTTTCAATGATTTTTTAATATTAAGCTTGTGTTTTCAAATTGAAAAATATCTCGCAAAGTTAATTTAAGAAAATATATTGTAATTGTCCCAGGCCTTAGCCCTTGAATTACAAAGGGGAACAATGTCTCCTCTTATAGCTCAAAGGTGTTCTACAACTACGTATAAACTTACTGTAGGAAGGACCATGACGTCATGTATGCTTTTACAATAGGGATATATCCAGTGTGCATTGTGCACCGTGCTAAAATCCAAGAGAATACATACACGAGAAAGTCTAACCTTTTACATGACATGTATGTTTTTGTCCACACTATTGATATCCTTTGCTGCATTATGGTATAAGTAATAGGAGAAGAGTTGCCAAGCCATGATGAGCCATGAGTTATCAACACGGAATACTAAAACTGTCACCCAAATTCGCATCACGTATTTATGCTGAGAAAAGTTGCTTTTCCTTAACTTTCCCCTCCCGAATTTTTTCCCTCACTACTCCCAGTACAAACTTGCTCAACGGCGGCGAGAGCATCCGTTTATTTTTACAAATTAGTCTCAGCCTCGGCTTTCTCTTTCTTCCTTTCTCTTTTTTTCTTTCCTTCCTCACTCTCTCTCTCTCTCACTCTTGTCTCCTCCCTATAGTGGTTATATTTCACAAATAAACAATCATGCATAGGATGCTTTTAGCTATACTATGTACCTCTTTAGCATTATTACCAGCTCATTTCTACATAAACGCATTTATTTTTCCTACGTACATACAAACCCTTGCTGCTGTTGCTCTGTGCACCCAAGGAAATCCAAGAAGCCTCCCTTTTTACTTATGTATGCTGCTTGGAAGATTCAAGATAAATGGCTCAAATGAAATAGCATACATAAAAAAATAGCTTGAATTAATTCCTAACACTGCTTCTCACATCACCATCTGTTTACTTATGGGACCCGCGGAGTAATTTCTCCGATAAATTGCTAACATACATATTTAGCACTATGCCTGGACTTTAGTGTGGAGCAGTGACACCCACCAGCAAAATATATAGCACTGTATTTACATGTATTCTATGAAGGTCCTACAAGTAGAGAGAAGGGAAAGGAAAGTACATGGGAACAAAGGATGGGGAAATAAAAGAAGATTTTTGAATTTCACTACTACTACTACTATAGTCACATGTAGGGACGTACAGAGTCTAAGGAAATGTGATGTAATGTGTGAAAGAATGGAGAAAACATTTATTTTTCCTTCCTCCTCTCCTCCTATACAATGCGGACATGCGAAGAAACTCAAAGATAAAATAAATGTTTATTTATTTTTCAACCCTATACATACACATGGGTAAGTTTTACTCCATCATATAAGGTACTACACACTTTCACTTCCCCCCTAAAATGAGAAAACATACCTTTAATACATAGAAATATATACAAGCTTTCACTCGCACATTCCCTTCAGGCTCAACTTCATCCTGACAACTTTCCCCGGGAAGTTGAGCCATAGTACTAAAATATTATTCTATAGTAATAAGGAGGCCGTATGTAAGAAATGTGCTTATAAAAAACATGTACACGCATACATTTGATATAAAAACACGTATAAAGTGTATGCATATCATATTCCATGTGTATATACATACATACATTTATGGATTTATATCCCTGAACATTATCATGTATTATGGAGATACATACACAGAGACGGAGGCACATGTGAATAAATGCATTCACATACACTTGTCTCCCTCTATACAAGAGAGAATGGAGGACATGAGGAAAATCCATATAATATGAAAGGCAAAGTATATGTAGAAGTGGAAGGGAAGAAAAACGGTATGAAAATTGACAATAAATTCTCAGCTGGTTCTTTCCCTACTTCCAGCCCTTGCCTCCGTCTTCACTCTCCTTTCTCTCCACACGGTCCTTTCTCTCTCTCTCTCACTCTCTCTCTCTCTTGATACATTTCCTTATATTATTACTGTCTCATATCTCTTTCGCACCAGCAGCCAAGTACTTTTTCCCTGAATATTTCTCACTCCGTCCGTCCATAGCATTTGTCTTGTTCCAACCTATCCACCTACTGCTACCACTGCTGCTACTACCACACACCAAGTACCAATAGTTGTAGTAGTCACACATTCCTCCAAAATGTAATCTTACCCTTCCTATCATAAGTCTACTACTACTACCACTACTAACAGCAACCAGACTAACAATAAGCACACTTCCATAATCATTCCATTTCTCAACTCCCAGCTTTTCTCATTGCCCACGCAAGCTCCCATTCATCATGCGACAGTAATCATCTCTTTCTAAGAAATGTTTTTAATTTTTTTCCTTCTCTCAAATTCCCTTTAAACTTTAGTCACATTTTTAAAAGTATTAAATTTGATACAAGTAAAAATATATTTAAGACTTATGAAGCACTGGATAAAAATTCAAGGAAATATATAAAAAGGCACGAAATGATATTTATCTCTTCATATATATTAATATGTATATCTACTAACATATACATATATGCATACATGGGGCGTACATACATGCAGATGCACTTTAGTACTTGACTGTGATAAAATTGGAAGAGGGATGGTTGAGGAGGTAAAGAAGTCCCTTGGAAAGCTTAGGCTGACAGGTAGAAAACTAGAAATGTGATATGTAAGATGAGGGGATGAAGATGCTAAAAAATGCGCTCTCAAATACACCAAAGTGGCGTCTAGAGTGATAGAGACATTTTTTCCACTCTCTTTTTTTCTCTTCTCCTTCCTCTCCTCATACTCTTGAGGATCAACGCCCAGGATTTCTCACACTCACACATACTCTACTATTATAGAGAGTGAGAAAAAAACGTATAGTAATGCAAAAAGTGATGGTATCACTTTTATTCTCTATATATATAGCTCCTTATATGTGTATGCATATGTATATGTATATAAGCTCAATAGGGAAAAAGTAAGAGTTAGTTGTAGTGATACTTTTAACACGTTCCTCACTCAGAAAGGAGAGACATATTTCAGTTACATTCTCAGAACTGCCGTCTCAAATCCATAAGTAGAGCTATCCATAAGAATAAAGTGTGCATTAATAGTGAGCTGACAGTTGAGAGACAATTGTGACAAAAAAAAACTAGAAATGTACCTTTGAACAAGGAGCATTTTTATATACATATAATTACATACTACGTAACATTGAAAATCATTTTGTAGGTTCTGCACAAGTGTGTAGACTCTACAAAATATATTTGGGATATGAAAACAGTCACAACTTTCCACACACATGATAGCTCTCCTGCAATTTCCTTTATTTATGAATCTTTTTATCCGTTATATTTGACTGTGGACATATAAGCTCCTCTATACGTGCTCACTTTTACTGTACAATATCCATACTTATATCGTGGAGCATGTTCAAATGGTCTGACAGGGGTCGTGGCAGTGGAGAGAGACGAGTTTTTGATGTGTCTATACTTTGGAGGAGGGCTGCCGGGAATCGGAAATGGACTGAGTGACACCCGCCTTGTGACGCGTCGTTGAATATTACAATAAAACTAGTACCTTTTCCCTTTTTTCCTATGTGTGAGGAAACAGGTTTTTAAAACTAGTCCCTCTGACTATCTCAACGTGTCCTTGTCTTCAAACTTTTTACTGTCTTGTATTTATATAGATATATACACATACTGTATGTGTATCCTCCTTATCAATTTCCTTCTGCCCCATCTGGGATTCACAAGGCCACGTAATATTGTTAACGTGGCTAAGTATATGCTGGGATCGTTCAAGGAATTATACTAATAAAAACAAGCGGAGAAGAAACAAGAGGAGAAAGGAAGGAAGAGATGGAAAAAAGGAGGACTAAGGAAATTTTTTATGACGATCAATGAGAAACATCTGAGGGTACGAGGGAGGACGAAAAGCTGTGGAGAGAGAGAGACATAGAAAATGTAGACACACTAGTACTAAACAAACAAAATTAATACTTTCTCCACTACTTCTCGTTCACATATGGGAAGTCTTTCTTGAAGATGAGCTCTGCTCAAGACAAATGTGCTCAAGCTTCTAAGATTTGCTCTTAACATTCTTGTCTTATCATACATAGAATTTAAAGGGAAAATATTTTGTAGGAAAATTTCACGAGTTTTGAACCTGTGACAAAATAAAATAGTATAATAATTTATTATGGATTAAATTATTATGGTGAAATTCAAGGGTTTATGAGTAGGGAGAATTTATTCGTCTAACTAAAATACCATTGTGCAATGGTATTCATGTAAATAAATGGACCATGTAAAGCTGGCATATTTATTGACTGTAATTGAATGAATGTAAATTAAATTGGATTGTGATTGCCTTTTCAAGCTAATGTTGACCTTGACATTCCGGAAGAAAAAGTAGGAAAAAATAAATTGGAATGGAACCAAAACCAGAAAAAAAGGAGAAAGATATTCAATGGTCTTGCGTAGTATCTCTACTATAAAAAGACAGTGGAGGAGAAAGGAAGAAAGCTCAGTGATGCAAGTGGAATTAGACTAAAATCTATAGCTGCTCTCTTAACTTTGCCTACTCAAGAAGAGCATTGTGCTTTCATATAGTTGGATAGAATTTCTTATTAATTTCTGTCGGCGCTCCTCCTGTCCAACACCGTGCGACTGCCTGTCTTCCAAATAATAAATGGAGGATATGGGCGAAGAACGCTGGAAGGAATGGTGAAATAACGAGCTTACATCTCCATTTCAAATCCCCATTATACTTCCCTCCAATCCCACACTCCTTCCAACACACCACCATACTATACTATTCCTTTCACTTTAGATGCATATAAAATCGAGGGGAAAAATCTCATTATATTAGTTCCAAGAATAAGAGAAAGAAGTAAGAGAGAGAGAGATAGAAAGAGATGCTCTTGGAAGAAAGACGAAAAGAAGAAACTTAAAATTACAAAGAATGTCTGGAGAGAGAAAGTTGAGAGATTATTTGCACATTCCGAGGGAGGAAAAAATTGAAGAGAGAAAGCAGAAGGAAAGTATTTGGAATTATAATGGCTAGAGTGAGAAAGAGAAACGAGAGAGAAGAGACAACTGGAGAAAGGTTTTCTTTTTCCTCATTCTCATTCTCTCTTTTCTCCATGGATTTTTCTTTCTTTCTTTTTTTTTCTCTCTCTCTCTCTTCCTCAGACTGTCCCTTCTTATATACAATACTATAAGCACTCAAGGGCTAAAGGAGCATAAGCTATACAAGAGCAAGAGAGAGAGAGAGTCCACCATTGAGACGAAATGAGATTCAGAGACGATTTGGTTTTTATTGCACCATCGACTTTTGCATTCATGTTCGTATCCTATTGATTTTCTCACTTGGGGCACTATCCAGCCTATACCAAAAGGAAATAACGAATCGAGGAATCATCCTTTCAACGAACGAAGAACCAATAAAGGAAATTTCCTATCCTTCCTTTTATTCATTTAAAAATTCTCCCTGCTTTGGAAAAAATCCTTGCTTTTTTTTATTCTACACCAATTTTAATGTTATTAATACTGTTCTTATAGTCTCATTTATTTGTCTTGTAAGAACACGTAGAGAAATACATATAGCGTGAATATGTAGTATATATATGTACATACACAAATAATAATTGTTTACAAAATGTCTCTCCGTTAAAAAAAAAGGCTGACGGATGCACGGATTTGGGAAGGAAGGCAAGAAAGAGAGAAGAAAAATACATGGGAAAAGTTGCTCCACACTACGATGGTAATGCGGAATTTGAATGTGAGTTTTTATGACCCTATCATTTCGCTCCACACATTTCCACCAGCACAACTTTCCAAGGGTGGGAAGTTACTTTTATTTTATTTTTCATATACATATACACACACACGTCTATACATACTTGGATACATGTCCCATGCATTTCTATATAAATTTTTTTGGGAATGTTGAGAGGGAAAACATCATTTCAACAACAACATTTCTTTTATTCTTTGCTATGTACGTTTATTTTTACTGAGCCCTTACATACAGGCCATAGTGTGAGTATGTAGGGAGCTAATACTCAAAAGAAGCTATATCCATGAAAAGCCTAGAGCAAGGATGTTCCAAATCATTTTAACTCTGAAGGAAAAACATGTTATTTCCTCTCCCACTATTGCTCCTGCTATTGCTACACGCGTTCAAACTTAAGGAATAGACTCCTTTGAAAACTAACGAACTGACCATTTAGCCTGTTTTTGCAACGCAAGCTTAAGAGAGATAGCTCCTTTTTATTTTAGCGGACGGTAGTCAGTGCATTATATGTAAAAGTTAGAATTGCCGACGTCTTTGAAAGTTTTGCCTCTGACGATTTGGTTGGGAAAATTATGGACATGAATATATAGATTATTGTGAGAGACGGGATGAGTTGATAGCATTGTATGAATCCATCCTTGGAGGAAAAGTCAAGCCAGGAGAGAGAAGGAAGGGTGTCAAGAATTTATGTGTAAAATTTGTTCCACAAGTTGATGCTGCTGACTTCACTTCATTTTCATTTTATGCACTCCACTTGGTCTTCCGACACACTAAAATCAACTTTCACTCAAGATGACCCCTCTTTTTCTATATATATGGTTTCAAGTACATGAGATATACTGATATATTGTGGCTTGGAGGAGAAGGAGGATTTATGGGAATTTTCCCCAACCCAATTCCAACGAGTGTTATGGCTCGTTTACACGCAGCCCCATCAAAATGTAAATCTAGGTTTTTTACTACTTTCCACCGTCCTTATATGTATTAGACTTGAGTACATGTACCAATCATGCTCCCAATAATGATTTACTATAGGAGATTGGAATCACCGATCATATTTTATTACAAAAAGACGCAAGCTAAAAAAAAACATTTCTTTGAATATTGAGTATTTTGGAGTATTTTGAGGGATATAAATAAATTGTCAGGCAAGAAATACCATTTCATTAGCAATAGCAATAGCATTCGAAGAAATGGAGAGTAATTGTATTGGAATATGAGCGGAGCTTTTTTATATACGAATGCAGAATATGTAGTGATCGTAAATGCATTAGAATTTTCCCTCTTTGAAATTTTTTCCTCGGACACATTTCCCAATTTATAAGCTTTGACTTGGTTTTTTGGAGGGTGCGAATACTGGGAAGGCTTCTATTATGTAAGGTGCTGGGTATATTTTTAGAATGGCGGGAGAGTCAGTCACATCCTCTGAGTAATATAATAGATATGTGTAGGGATATGAATAGGGAATGTGGACGAGGGTGTAGTAGTACATACAGGGACTGGAGTCAGGGTAAGTTTTTACTGTAGATGGACACATAAGGGACAATGGACTGGATCAAAATTACTATGGAGAAAACGTCGGGATAAATTGAGCCGACTGCTTTGAGTATGTAGGGCCAATGTGAGGCTATTCATAGAGTAGTTATGGGAGTCTCAAGAGTGGACGTCGCTGTCACTCTTATTCATCGCTATTAAATTCGATTCGGGCTCTCGATTCATGATGTCATGTTCTCTTCTGTGACGAGGACTACCAAGCGCCGAGCTTTCCCTTCTTTTCTCCCGTCCCTAGCTATTCCTTTTTCCTGCTATACATATGTATATAGAGTGTGGTGGTGGTGGTGGTGGTGGTAGAAATATATATATTATTATCTTCATATTTTTTTTACATTTCCTCCGCCTCTCCCTTTAATGCTCTAAGAGCGACTGCCATCTGAGAGTCGTATCTTCTTCAAGTTAATCGCATTATTCAAGGGAATGTCACGGCTGAACACATTTCTCACAAATATAGTCCTTATATTTCCTTATTAGATTGGAATGGCCGCTTTTCAGTTCAAAAGTATCCATAAGCCATTTTAATATTTAAATTCATTATGGTCTTTTTCTTTGGAAATCAATAAAATCCTGAAGAAAAACAAAATTAAATCAAAATTAAATAATAAATAAGTGACTACACACTTGCACTTTTCTCTCATTTCTTTCACACTAAATTTAAATGGCATGGGTCTCTTATTGAATGGGATTGGAAAATAATGAAATAAACGTACCTTGAGAATTCTTCCTCGTCAATATTTCAGAAATTTCCATCCAAAAGGTCATGCAACAATTTTAGGATTTTTATAGCTTGTACATCATCTCCTCCTTAGACTTTCCTGGTAATGATTTGGGTCAAAGGTCAGAGCTTGTAAGGTCAAAAGTAGCTTCTCGAGTATTCTTCTTTTTCCTTTCATATTTCCCATCAGATTGTCAATCTGAAAGAGTAAATAAAATTATCTATTAAAATTTTATTGTAGTAGATTTTACAAATTTTTTAAAATTTCCATGTTAAATTTTACGATGAAATTGGATGAAAAATTTCTCAAAAATAAAAAAAATAAAAAGTTGGAAAATTATTGGAAGGAGGATGGTGAAAAAAATTGGAGGTATTGGAAAAATAAAGGGGAAGATGGCCGTTGACCAGTTACAATATACAAGAGGCAATTTGAAAAAAGTGTAAAAATGTATGGAGAATCCCGTGCTGATTCCGAATTCATATCAGACAGTAAAGCAATCGCAAAATATTTATTGCACGCTATTTTCTCCTCTGCCTTTCCTCTTTTTTTTCTATGAGTTTTTCCTATACATTTTTATACTTCATATGTAGTCATGCTATTTTATACATTCCTTCTCTCTCTCTCTCTCTCTCTGTCTTCCCGAAGCAGCATCCGTGTGAGAGTCCATCCCCTATAAAAGCAACACTTTTGAATTCAGTAATCATCTATAGGGAAAAAACATGGCTACATAGTCGAAGATGAGAACTTGTTCACTTTATCCTTATTGCATTACTAGCAGTACTATTTTCCCTGCCTATGTATAAAATCCTCACACATGGTTCTATTCAAGGGTATCTCTACTTCTAGCTCCAACCATCTCCTTTAATTTACGTACATTCTATTATGCTATAAACTTTCCTCCCTCCCTCTCTCGCTCTCTCTCTCTCTTTCCTCCTCCATCCCTTTTCCATACATGTCTTTTTGTTATTCCAGAGTCGAGGATATTGTAGTAGCCGAAGCCTCGCTCCTGTTTTCCCGAGATATCGACAGAGAACACACCAATGTAAAAATAATCTTCGAGGGACCCGCATTATTCCCTCCGCTGTAGTTGAATGAAGGCGATAATCATACAACAAGCAACTGGACTTTACACATATCAGTCCTCTCCCGTTCAATACAAACAAATTCCTTTTACGGACACACTCTCCACACTTCCTTTGTATAAGCAGAAAATATATTTTATCATGACCACTTCTTCAATATAAATGGAAAATTACATCTCCCTCGAAATTTCCAAAAAATCACATTGTAAAAACTCTCTAAAAATATATACTTATGGTTTGCAAGAAAAACAAAAAAACATTTATTCACGCTTCTATAACTCATTTTATCTTAAATGAAGAATAAGAGAATCCATCAAAATCCTAAGGAATCTTGAAGAAACTATAGGATGTGGCATTATCCTCGAATAAATCATACGTGCATGGGATGACTTTTTTTCTATATAGCTATGTACTTGTATTTTCTCTCTCTCTCTCTCTCTTCTTTTGACTTTCTTTTTTGCCTGGGAAAAGATATGGAGAGGAGGATTGAAACTCCCGCGTCTACTTGTTATTCCCCAGAAACTAGGCATTTCCACTTTGTTGGTCAAGCAAATTTGGGAAAGATTTCCCATTCGATTTTCATCTTCCATCTATACACACTATTCTGGTGGGCCAGACACACACACATATTTTCACTCCCATATAATATACATATCCTTATTTTCTATACTTATATTCTTTATATGAATTTCTATATAAAAAAGAGAACAAGATCTGCTCTGACTTTTCCCATACATTAATGTTCCGGTTTTCCCTACCTCTCGTCCTTTTACCCATAAATGTACATGTATAGTGTATGTATAGTAAAATGGAGTGAATATTATTCTAAAGCAGCGTGTGTAGCACAAGAAGAGTAAAAGTGTGCAGAGATAATATTATTTTCCCATCGATATTCCACTATCGTATCAGGTTCATAGGGAAGTATTTCTCCATATAAATGCATACATGCATTTAGATATACGTGTAATAATAATATATAGATGTGTTGTACATAAGGAAGAATTGGAAACGTGGAATATTGTTGGTAGGAAGTTGAGGTCCATTTTTCCCCTTATATTTTTCAAAGATCTATTTTCTCCGTCTTCTTTCCATCTTCTCTCCTTTTTACTCTTCTCGTTTGTAGGAATGGTAGGAAGGCATGACATTCTTTGAGAAAGGATGGAAAAGGAAAGGGAGGACTGGAAGGAAAGTTATAATGTGGCATTATGTAAGATGTGCAATAGATCCTGGATTTCTGCTACGTCATCACAATTGTTTCCTTCCGTTATGCCTCCCATTCTTTCCAGCCTTCTAAATCATTTTGATTAAATTGGGGTTTCGCATAGGTAAAAAAAATAATATAATCTTTTTTTTAAAAAATCTCTCTCTCTTTAAAAAAAAAAAAAGAAAGGATAAAGTGTGATGAAATTGAAACCTGGAATTTTAAGTGGATCCAAGGGAAAGTCTGTTGGAATCTTATCATTGAATTGTGTAGGTTTTTTTTCACAAGCTCTCGGATTCCCCAATAGTATTATTGCTCTAACCTGGTTCAAGTCATTCAAAGGCAAAGTGATGGGTAAAAAGGGTTTCATCATGACTACTTTGGCACAAAGTGGAAATTTCTCTCTTTTATGTACTCTCATACACGTTGTTCTAAGGATTCTGTTCGGAAAAATAATGAAATTCTCTCTTTTTCTCCTTCCATTCCTTGTTTTTTCATAGAGAAAGACACAAGAGAGAGAGAGAGAGAG
>JAQFXU010003833.1:0-15074 GCA_034693705.1 Spatulosminthurus flaviceps
GGAGGTTTCTGTCAGCTTGCGCTTATTGGCTTGCTGCCTGAGCCCGGCACAAAGAAGGAGGGGAATGGTGTTTAAAAATGTTGAGCGTTCAAATTATGTTATAGGATAGAAACGAAAGTAATAAAAAATAAAATGAAAGCACGGCCCCAGCCAGACTGCATAGGCTATGAGGTGAGAACAGTGCAAGAATGTTTCACTGTTCGATTCAGTTTCATTCCTTCTGATTTAGATTCATTCTCCACGTCCTTGAGGTTCCTCTGTTGTCCGTCAGCGCTGTAAACGGCGAGAATACTTATATTTTGTAATTGTTTTTGTGGCGGGAGTAAGCACTTACCCAGAGTTTCTTATAGTCTTTGGAGTTAGTTACTGTTAGAATTTAGAATGAACTGTTTTTTTAGTTCAATTAAAATTACTTTAAGAGGATCTAGATTTGAAGTGATACTGTCTTGGAGGTGCTCAGTTAATTTTGGGATAAATTATTAGGGTGAATAAATTGGTTGACGACTAGCAGCAGAAGTAACTAGTCGTTGTTTGCGTATGTTTATAAGCAACTGAGGACGAAATAAGTGCAAGCAAACCGCGTTAAAAAATCGTGTAAGTAAAATTACTTGTAATAGAGAATACTATACAAACTAAAGAATACACTAACTTATTTAGTATGTCAAATTACATTACAGGAGCAGGATCTTACGACATTAAATTAGTTGTAGGCAGATCGGTGAGTTGGCCATTTGTAATAAGGAGAATAAGAGTTAGGTGTAAACCGCCTGTTTAAGGGGAGTCGTTAGAAATGAAATATGTGGAACAGTTATGACATATTTTTGAGATGTGAGTATAATCTTGATATGTTTTTAGCCAGTTTCGAATCATGCCAAAACCCGAGAAGAAAGCTCCCTTGGTTTCCAGGAGACCTCCAAAGCCGCCAAGCGAATTTTTGTCGTCTACTCCAGCCGTTTCACCCTCTCAGAGGTATAATCTTGATGGTGCAGTGTCTACTAATCGTCATGTTTCATGAGCTGGAGAATCTGTAGTATCATTTACTGAGGGAAGAATGAATCCTTCAAGACCAGTGCACGTAGCAGCTGGTGCTGGTAGTCATGCAGAGCGTCAAGGCGAATTCCATGTTTCTCCAATTGACAGGTTAGGAGAGGATAAACTGATTCACACGATGGTGCTTGATCCCATCGAGACAGAAATGATACTATGTTGCCACCAACCATGGCTGCTCGGACAGGGAACCAAAGGTCGGTATATCCATTTCCCATTCCTGAGTGTATGCAAGTAATTCCCACAGACAAATAAGAATCGGTCCTGGAGTCTCTTCAGTTACTGAAATGCGATGGAATCGTTGGAAGAGCATGATGGATCCGTGGATCAAGATTCAAATGGAACTTCTAGGCGCAAAGTTGCTAGCGGGAGGCCAGGACTACATAATAAAGATTTTGAATTCACTGCGGTATGTATTTGTTTGAAGTATAAAATTTTCGTTAGTCTATAATTAGTAATTTGTACAATTTGTAGCGATAATATTTATCTGTATAATGAATTGAGTGAATATTGAGCACCCCCAGGAGATGGTTGTTTTAAACTTTTGTTAAAATAAATGCATTAGTGTTGCAAAAAACCGAACCTCAGTTGAGTAATCACAGAATTCTACTATGCAGGATATGTTCAAAACAAACAACTCCGAGGCGTTCATATCGGTTACAAATTTGTTGACTTACCTGATAAAGAAGAATCAGTCAACAGATTCCGGAATGATTGGACGATTTACGAGAAGAGGCACTAGAGTCTTTATAGGCGTGCGGCGTTAGAATGGTTTAAAGAAATAGTGACGGTAATACGAACAAATTACAAGTATTACTAAACCAGTATTAGTACAATATAACCAAAAGGACTCGGATTCGTATGATCGTAAAATTCTTTTTGCTCTAAATACAGGAAAACTCAGCCTTTTTCCGAAAAATTTCAAAGTAGAGCAGCTACAGGGGTTAGTTGTCAACTCTTACGGTGATCGTTTTATTTGATTCATAAATGGATTTGTAAACTACGTGATGCACGAAGTGATCAGCAGAGAAGGTAGTTTAAAATATAAATTAATGGAATAATATTTAAATAATTTATTCCTCTCCGCAATGTTCGTTGCAGTACTGCATTAACTGTGACCTTCATAGAGGTAGACCTTATTTATAAGTTTTGGTTCTTCTTATAAGGTATGATTAATTTACATTAATGATTTTGAAGAGGACATTGGGGATCCTTTGCTTCAGCCCCCGATTTTCACTGGGAACCCAGAAGTACCAAAATATCGTTGTGGTCAAAAACGTTCAACGTCTGCAAGAACTCATAATTATCAATCACTTGACAACGTAAGGATGACTGGGCTAATTCACTTCATTATTGAAAAAGATAGTGATGAAAGCAAGTTGTATCAAAGCTAATTGGTACGCAGCCGGATATTTTTCCTGCTGAAGCTCATGGTTTGTTGTCTGAAGAAGGAAACTTTATAAGAAGGGAATTTAAACAAACTCCAGTCGGTGATCACAGCAAGGCATTTCATGAACTTCGGCCACCTCTTCATCAACGTGTTTTGAAATAATGAATTTATGTTCAATATTGTTTTAAAATTTTAATTCTGCCTCGCGATAGTCCAACATGAAACGATATTCTTTTGAACTATATCATTCGCGTCCCCCTTAACGTTGGTAAAATGTGACCATCATTGGTATCTATTATTCATGTCTATGTTCGGCTTTAATTTTCTACAGTACATTATGACCAGCAGAAAGTTGTGATCTACTAATTCTACTGCAATTGTATAAATTCTTTCCTTTGTTTCACTTTCTACTAAACGTCACAGTTTCAAAGTACAGTACGCAAAATTTAGAGAATATTCTAAAAACCATGTCGTTTTATTTATACTTTGTATTGTTATGTAGTACCACAAAGGTGTTTCAAAATCTGCAATGTTCTAAGAAGGGATAAGAGGAAATGTGCAAATTTTCTGTTGGAATGCCTGACGTCCTAATGTTTCTTCCGTGCTTTTCTTTCAGTTGCTACTTTGCTACTCCTTTCGGCGAAATTGTTGAAGTGTTTCTAACATCATTACATTCGATAGTTATTAGTACATAATACTGATTCTGTTGATGATAAAGTATTTAATACCATAAAATAGGGTTGCTCGATTTAAGGTTAATGAATTGGTAAGCAATATTTTTGTTTTCTACGTATTAAAAAAGGTGTAGTAGTGTAATAATAAAAAAGAAACATTATTTAAGAAAGAATATTAATGATTGATTGGTGGATAGTGGATGAACCATGTGAATGCCTCATAAGTAACCCAATAATCCTGAACATTATCAGTTATCATTATCAATTTGATCTAAGGCCGTGGAAACGAATGTGTGCGTGAAAAAATATCTCAAATGTTGAATAATAAATCAAATTCAAATGTGATTCATACGAAATTTATAATAATAATATCAAATATATACCTCAACATATTTCTGCCGCATACGTAGTTAGTTTGTGCCTTCCTCTTTTCTCAGAATGAAAAGCTGACCTATTAGAAATCAGTTTCAAACCTCAAACTGGAAACTAATATTTAGTCTGAAATACTTATATATCGCACGACCTTTCTGCAAATGATAGGTATCTGCTTGAAGAGAAACTTAGTTGACCCTTAACTTTGTTTGCCCTAAAAATTTCCAGTACCTGTAAACATTCGTGCGGTATTACAAATGAATAAATTGCTATTTGTAATATACCAAGACCAGATTCACCGAAATTCTTGAAGACACTCGGGATCCCCACTCTGCAAAGTCTTCGTAGCTGTCCTCAACATTCTTTAAACTACCAGAACAATTTCATGGTCTCGCTTAACAATAAACTAATGCCTCCATTCCTTACATGACAGGATCGACGCAAAAGCTGCAAACGCAGTAGTACTGGAAACCGAATTTATTTGTAATACTGTTCCTCGTGAATATATGGAGATTTACATAAATGTACGTGTTTCTTTACGTTTATAAGATTTGGTTTACTACAAGCTAATATCATAAAGATATACAAAACGTGACAGAAAAATAATTCTGCGCTTTTGTTAAACACGCTACATGTTGTTGAAAAACTTTGAAAACTTGATGAAGCCTTATACACATCATGTTGTAGGCAATTACAGATACATTATAAATGAGCACACAACACACCACATTCAAACTTGGACAGAGGTTTTTCTTCAATTTACATCAGCACAATAATTCGTAATCTACAATCAGCACAAAATTTAGGAGAACGTCATTTTGTTTTTACGATGCTTTTGCACAGTGTACAATATAATTAATACATTAAATTATCCTCCTAGAGGCAAACATACTTTTTGCAAAAAAACTAAACCCAAAAGAGACGTCTGTCTGCCATCACTTTTAATGTAAACAAGAATACTCTCGAGATTTTGAGTAGCAGCATGAAGAAACTCGTGACGATTATGTTGTAAAATTGTATTAAGTTAGTTGCCCAAAGCACAGTTGCAACATTTTTATTTACAACTTCAAGAATTAGCAAGTTTTGATTGTTGCTGGACCAAACTAGTTTTTCGTGATGGTACTGAATCAGCAGTCGGAATTTGAGGCTTCAGGGGCCACGGAAAGAATGGGCGGCATCGGCCTGGGCTTACCCTGGACAATCAGAATAATTATATCATTTACTTCGCCAGCGTGTTTACACGATCAGATCAGATAATCAATAATACTTCACCACCACATAGTTCAATAACACACCTTAGACCTTGATTTCACTAGTGAACTCAGTCATGGGTAAGTTAACTATAGTTAGTTTAACCTTCCAAAAGGTAGCGATTTCACTGCGGAAAACGGTTACGTTAACCATTTCTAATCCGATTTCACACAAAAATAATGGTTACACTAACGAAATGGTTAACTTCACCATGATTAAGTCCACTAATGAAATCAAGGTCTTATCTTGCTTAGATTCAACAATTTATAAAAACAGTCACTTACATTTGTTGTTTGTACTGCCACTTGGTAATCCCCGGAATCGAAGTACATATTTCTGTTCTTTCGTCAGTCGTTTAGTAAGGAACGCAGAATGGCCCACCATCAGCTTTCCAGCCTGAGGGTACTTTGTTTGCAATTTTGCCTCTTCTTGTTTTTCTAACTCCTACAAAAACCCAAATCTACATTACTACACGACAACCTCAGTACCTCTGCTTCCTTCAATCGCTACAACAATTTCGCCCCGTCCCATCTTACATAATCTTACAGAAGTAGTTTCAGCAATCTCAATCTGTCCGCATCCTTCGTTTGTTCAACTTCCACTTCTTCGGTAGACATTTTTGAAACTTCCAAAGCGATAACGAAAACAGATACGACTGTAAGCAGAAACAAATTAATAAATTATATTTCACTATTTATATCATCACTTGCGTTATTACATTATTATACAGTATGTTTTCATTCCATGTCGCTGCAAAAAAATTAATACTTTACAATGTCCACGAAAATCATTACATGCAAACCCTGATAATGATTGACTTGTTTTAATTGATCGATTCATTACAAGCGATAATAGAAGCTTACATCACACATTCCTGAATAATGTTTTCGTTCCTCTCAGCCAATTGTAAAAGTAGAAAAGTGGTTTTAACAGCTACAGCTTCGCAAACTATCACGGAGAGTCATCTGAATCTTCACAGGATCGTGTTGCAAATGATTGAAGTAATTGACGATCCCAGCGTGTAGTAATATTATGTTTCTTGAAATCACGAACCTGAGGAATTAATAATTCACATTAATAAATCGCATAAATAATTAATCATTTATTAATTGCCAAAAAGTAATTAATGGTTATCATGTACGGATCATCATACTTACGGATTCCTCTGATATCGTCCGTTACGTTAATCATTGATACAAATATCAGCAGAAAAAAATGCACTGATTTTTGTTACCCACACATGGTAAGGGATAACTTGGGAATAAAAAAGTTATTGACTATCAAGTAACCCATTGAAAAAAATTACACTGCGTACCATTTAGGTAAAACAAACCCTTGACATAAGCCTTCTTGAAGGATACCAAAAACTACAAAACTGACCATTTTAAAAACCTAAAGACCATAATGGCTCGACAAAACCTATTGTAAATTACTAACAAAAAAGCGGTTAGAATTTCCACATGTACGTGATTATTAGCGGAAAACAACAACCTCACACAAGATTTGAAGGTTTTAATGAAAAGGTGATTTAACTGGTACTTTACACAACTACCACGATGCTTGTTGTGTAATCTTGAACTGTATTTTATTGTAAGTACAATGTGAAAGAAAGATTAATATGACGAAAACCCATAGGAAGAATTCAGCAACAAAGTTTCCATGCGTTGGAAAAAATCCATTTGTGTGAGATTGGGTACTACTGTGATGGAGCTGCTGCAAACGTCGATACGAAACTGATGAGAATTGATATCTTCCTTCACGTGTATCTGGCTAATTCCCGGTAAAGTTGAACCAGTAACTGCCTCGACGAAGCTACACAATTTTTTTTCGTCTGCCGATTTACAAACAGTTATACCGATATTTTACCCCTATTGCTTGTGGAATTTCAAAATACTCTAAAAAAGGAAAAATTACCGTCAGAAATATTCGTCAAGTAGCGCCGCAAATTTTGGAGCGATTCCTCCGTACAATTTTCAACTGGTTTCAAAAGTGCTAAGATTTCCGGTAGAGTCGGTTTTATTGCCGTACTGTCCAGAAAACATGGCAAAATATTTGAAGGGTTTTGCGCCAACCACCGAAAGACCTTTGTTGATTGAAAACCATTTCTAAACTGTTCCAATTGCTGTTTGCGTACTGTAAACACGGAGTAGAGTTTAAGATGCTGAACAGCGTCATCCAAATTTTGTAATGTTATTGTGTACGTCCATCCGGAGTCGTAGAGTATAGCCCTGACTTCGTTCTGAATTACAAACAGGCTGCCATTCAGCTTTCCCTTCATTTCGTCCAGCTGTCATGTATCAGTCAAAAATCATTGTTACCTATGTTCGTATCAAAAATGTTATTAATTTGTAATGCAATACTTGAATGACAGCTTTGCGGTACTCCTCATTTGGGATATCTCCAAGTTCCACTAAATCAACTAGCTCCTCGAAATTGTCACTTCCGAAAAGATAATGCGGAATAACTTTACTGAGGCCAAAAAATCCGTACTCCAAATTAACTATGCAGAAGGCCAGGAAACGCCCCATACTGTAGAATACTGAATCGCTAAGAAGACAAAAGTCTCTTGATGGAAGAAAATGATCTAGTTCGCCTTCAAATATGGGCACAGATTTATACAAATTAACCGTCACGATTTTTTTGAGTAGAGTGAAAGCGTAAGCTCGGAGCGGTCCGCCAATGTCAATCGCTAGAATTAAAAGGTGGTACCCACAATTGTCAGTTACTACAACTTTTAACCAATGTAATCATATTAAAGGAACGTTTACGAGTAAGGATAGTATGTTAAATGTTTACTTTCAACATCATTGAAACGAACGCGAGTCAGCATTTCGGCACACAGACTATCTCGGAATTTGCTCAACTCATCTTCAATGGAAATAGAATCAACGCTTACTTGATCGACGATTATGCTCTGAATTCCACTGATCCTTCCTCGTATTAAAGTGACAAAATCAAGGTGGGAGAGTCCTATATGCACGGTTAATTATTATAATCAACTCTAAACTACATAACTACTGACATACCCACCACTGTAATTGTCGAACGTAGCTACAGCATTTCCAGCATCCACCCGTTGAATTGGCGGTGTTAACGTTACGGAAGGATTAGCAGGAAGTTCTGTCGGTACCTGTAATTGATTATATTAGGATTTTATTTTATCATCATGGTTCACAGGCACACACATTGCAACTAACCTCCACGCGTATCAATTCAAAATAAGTTATGCATGCGTACTTACCACATCTTGACTTGGCTTAGCGTATAAACAATGTATCCCGAGAGCAATTATTTTTGCTGGACTTGGCGGAGATTCCCAAAACGTTATATTCCTTATACCACGTCCTCTGACGTAACCCAAAATCCAGGTGAGGTTGTTGATATGATGGAACTTACTTCCAGTATTATCTCTGAACAACGAACACACATCTTCAAGAAGTTGCTCTCCAGAGCAATTTCGATCTACGGAAAATATAAGTAAACATGTGTGACAAAATAATTGGCGGTAACGTAATCATTCCTTCCATGTTATTATTATTTTTTACACAGTCTCTACAGGGGAATGCTAGCAAGGGAACACCCCTCCCGTCTTTGTATTTAACTCCTGAAATGACGGAAAAACTACAGTGATATTACTTGAAGCTGGTGGTGATGAAACAGAAGCTATATCAAACGAGGAGCGATTTACTGTAGGTATTAGGTATTTCCTTGAATAGATTTTTATGGATGATGAAATAAATTCCCGCTTTTTAAAATCGTGGGATTAATTATAATGTTGTGTGGTTCAGTTCCTTCGGGCCTCACGACCTTGAAGGAGGGACTGAAGAAGAAAAGAATTTGGGAGGGACTTGGTATGTTAAGGGAAAGACCATGTCATAAAATACTGTGCAGAAAATTCTAGCGCCTGGTCGACTTTACCCGACGATATATTGAAGAGAGGTAGCAAAGAATTTGATCAGGAGTTAATGAGCGTTAATAGCTAAAGTTCTGTCATCCAACCCGGATATTACAACTTTATGGAAAATTGGGACGGAGGTACTGACTGTAATCACAGACGATGAGTAAGTGGAAATTACGATGTAGTGTCAATTTATAGAATGGAGGAAGTAAAACCTGCTGGTGTTTAACTTGACATTGTTGGGACTACCGCTGGTATGTAGATGTAGATATACATGGACAGAAGCAGAAGTGGTCCAAATCGGGTTTATCATTATTTTTGAAAAAGATTGTAAAATACTTTCGTTAGCAAGTGGAAGTCTGGTGGAACTATAATATACAGCATTTTTGTTAACTAGTATGTTGGTTCAATGCCATAAATGTTACAAGTACCTGAAATCACAGCATCTTCTTTAATTCCACACTCAGCCAGCTCTGCTAAGCGGTCAGCTGTGGGGACCACGTCCTCCAACTCCCACCCCAGAAACACAATTCGTCGGGTAAACTTTGGGGCTGCTTTAGGTGAGGCTCGTCCTGAGAAGCGTCTACTTGTCCCTACGGCATGTCTGCTCCTTCCTACATCCGACAGTTGTGAAACCCGTATGTTTTGAAATAAGGTGGGAGAGAATCCTCTCGGGCTTGCAGCGTTGTGTCGATACGGCACATTATACGGTTCGAACCTTCTACGAATTTCTTCTATAGCTCCATGAGTTTGGTGACTGCTAGTTGGGGTGTAAGTTGAATTTGAAGGCGGAGGTGTTTGAGCCGCTGCCACGGGCACTGTAATCGGCGAAGATGTGGCATTGTCGGAAGTGCCCAAGGTGGCAACTATTCCCTGGAGTTCCGACGTCAACAGCCGAACCCTGGCCAACAAGGCTTCCCGGTCGCGCTCCATCTAAATTGGAATAATTAAAAAAAAGTTATATTAAAACTACAAATAAACGACAGGGAAACTTCACACCCACATTAACCTGGTTGAAATTTTTCGTTTGCACGCCATTTACAATTAGTCAAGGTCGGAGTACTGAGAAATGTATGTGCATGTAAATCGGTTCGAGCACATCATAAAACCCCATGGTCCCCATATGGGGATTTTTTATGCATTACGGTTCCACCATTGTATTACCCTAAACCCTTTGGGTGGCACAATTTGAATCCCCATAAGGGGAACATGGGGTTTTTTGATGCACTCGAACGGCTCCATCTTAGTCATTTCTTAAAATACGTTGAAGGTGTAGAAATATTTTGACAGATAAAAATTTAGGTTTTCACAATCTGCCTTGATCGTTTTTGTTATCCTGATCGGAAAGAAGTTATAGTCATTGCAAATCTCGGAGCAAAAATCAGGGGGTAAAACCTCAAGTCGCATTTCTGGGCCAGCGTAAATACTTAGAGGCCATAGCATCGAAAAGCTATTTAGAATTTGATACACATAATGTTTTAATAACAGAACACCCCAACTTTTAAAGTAACTTAAATAATGATAACATGCTGTAAACATATATAATCGTATATCAAGCGAAAAACAAACCTATAGGCCACGCAAGTATAATTTTAGCAGTCTCGTGCACCTCAGAGTAGTGCCCTTGAAGAATACTGGATGTCAAAAAACTGATCCTTTCGTCGTCAATCGGAGCCTGTAACTCTTTCGAAAATGTCAACAATTTAGCTTTAAGGCCATCAAAATGTTGCTGACATAAATGAGGGAAGTTGTACTGACGCCGCACGCGGTCGTATAGTATGTGCCACCATTTTATTATAAGGAGGGATTATGTGAACTGTGTTCTTCCGCGTTAGCGCGGGCGCTCGGACACACAAAGAAGCCACATGTCCCATTATTAATTTACAATGTAATATCAAAAAAATGATGCAACGCCCGAAAATGAATGTTTTTTATGGATTTTAGGAATTAATTTTTAAGCCGTTCTTCAGAGTGCATGTTGTCAGTAATGTTTTCCTGGAATTTTCGCTGTTTTGCAAAGATGTTTTTGTAGCATATGTTTAACGGGTGCATACTTAGCAGTCCTCAATATTTGATATTTAACGACTTGTCTGATGGAGTTTGCCGAATAGCAAAGTTCAGTTTCAATGAATTAATTCTTGTCGGAAAAGACTCAAAAGCTGCCTTAAGATAAGAGCACGAGCACAGATTTGTCAATGAAAAATATTAATGACTCGGCAATGTTATACTACTAAACAATTTACGCTACAATCTGCATCTAGTCTTTACTCCGATATATTAATTACTGAGAAGACATAAGCCCACAAGCTGAGGTGTTTGTTAGACATACCCATGCCGCGGCTTTTGGCAGCTGAGATTATGAATTATTAATGAGTTAACTGGTTTCACACATGAAGTACATTCATTTCCTTTTGCTCTCAGCGCCTAAATTAACAATGAGTTTAACTTTCTAACACTTTAGAGTGCTATCTGTTAGTTGATCGCCGAAATTTTTTGGTTACTTGCTCAGGCATATTGGAGTAAAATCTTTTCAAATAATCGTATGGCGGTTGGTAATCTCAAATAATTGTTGCTGTCTTTCAGAGGAAGACTTCTAGCTTTTTAATCACACTTAGAATGAAGAATACATTCCACGGATGCACGAACCTCATCAACTGTACGGCGATATTTTGAGATGGTATTAGTCACCAAAATCGTTATACCATTATTGTGGCTGTAGAATTCTTTGAATTGCCATATCATTATATAGAAATCATTTCCGTTTTTGCATTGTTGTGATGACATAACTGCTGGTGTTATAATAATCTGCGTTCCATGTCCGACTCTAAAATCCTCAGAACATCTTCCCGTTCTCGTTAAGTTTACATTTACATAGCCTGGCTATGTAATCCGACCATACTTGTAATGATAGTACTAGCTCATTGTAGGCTTTTGAGGCTACAACTTATTATGCACAAAATATTAAACAGAAGAAATCGTGAAAACTCCAATTAATCACTTGGTGTGATATTTAGTGAAAACAATTTCCAAACATGTCGATATATTTGAGATTATGAAATACTTGCCAAGTTCTACACTGTAAAAAATAAATCCAGGATTTGTTGTTGCTGTCCAAATATTTTAACAGGAATCCCCAAACAAAAGGTTTGCGCAGGGATACCTGTTAAAATTTAACAGGTTCCCCAGTTGAATTGATCCTCAAAAATCATTTTAACAGGGGCGCCTGCAAATTTTTAACAGATTTTCCTGTACGGACCTTTTAATTGGTGAATCCTGTTAATATATTTGGACAACAACAAAAAATCCTGGATTTATTTTTTGCTGTGTATTGGTTATATTTGTTGCTCACATCTTTCAATCTTTCCCAAATGCCCAAACTGCAGGGGAACTTACTGATTCTTAGCCTTCGTACAGAAGGATATAAATTCAGACTGGTTAGGATTGGGAATATCAGTCAGCGTTAATTACAAAATGCTATCATATCATTTACATTAATAGCATTCATGAAATTTTGAAGAAATAAGAGATACTTTAATTTATTCCAGTTTCCGATCTACCCCGAATGTAAACAGAATTTTTCAGAAAATCATCAATTTGTACAAGTGTTGAAACAAATCCTATATATACGGTCTATGATTGTGGTTGTGAGTTTAACAATACTGTACCGTATTATTACATCCTTCGGTTTTAAACAGCAGGGCATTGCGAGATGTTTTCCGTGTGGTGACTGTACCGTACGGAAAAAGTATCACAATACCCATTCATTTGTTTACATTATTTTTGATTATGACAATGGCTTCATCGTAGGTACTAGTATAATGGGAAGAGTGGGTTGGGGAGTTTATTCAATGTACCGGTAACCACCACAAATTTTGTAATTACTTTTGAAATTATATTTCAGTAGAGGAGACAGTAACCTTTTAGGTAAAATTTGTTGCAGACCAACTAACAGCACGAATTCAAGTACATTTATTGCTTTAAACAAACGTGTGATTTAGCTCTACTATTTAGTACATAGGCCAAGATTATTGTAACTAAGATATTTATTTACAAATTTATGTGTTGCATAGTTAGATGCACTACACAGCATGGATTGTTTTGAAAATAAAGCTGAATTTTTAATGAAAATAATTATTACTTACAATGTGGCAACTTTTCTTCTATTCGGCGAGGAATTCTCAATGTAACAAATAATATAACGTGTAATATGTAACAAATAAGTAAATGTGTATTTGAAATATTTCATTTGCAGCATTTTTGTAGAGGATACAGTTACCTACGAAGTGAAATTTGTTGCGGGAAAACTAACAGGACAAATTCATTGTGACAAAAAGTAATGTGGACAAAATATTAGGGGAAAATTAAATGTGAGCAGGTTATTTGAGGAAAATTTTAAGGATAAAAGTGGTTTGAAGAAAAAGCAACAGCTTAAGTATATATTTGGAAATATGATGCGACATAACTATTTGAGGAAAAAGGTAGGGGCGGACAAAATGTAATACAGATTGGATTCCTCGACATTTGCTCTAGATTTTTAATCGGCTCCGATCGGAGAATCCGGTATTATGTCGGAGGTATTGTCTTCGGAGGTATTATGTCCCGAGGTAGAGTGATTATATCCACAGTTACATATTATCTCAAGAGGGATTAAGGTCGGAGTTATTGTGTCCTAGGTTTTATGTATATCCTAACTCCATATGTGCATGTACATGTGGTATTTGTAGTGTGAACATTACAGTGACAACCCAGTAATCCTACATTCCTTCCAAACTTCAAACAGCATCCATTCTGTGACCTTTTAAGCTTACATTAGTCGACACGATTAGAAATTAACCTAAATGTGATGGTAATTACTTCACTTTGTTTGAACTGTTAGATTTAGCTTTATTAATTAATCATTTTTAAAAAATTGTAAAAAATGCATGCCAATAGCATTCGATTTAGATGGTTTCTTGGGAAGAAAATACTTGTGTAGGTTTCTCCATAAATTCTCGAGATTTCCCCAGATAAGAATGTGATCTGGTAACCTGGACCTATAATGAGCACGAGCCCTGCAGTGCATTAAATTGCCGAAATCTTGATCCATTTCATCCGTGCCCATTTACTCCACCTTAAAACCTGACTGTCCGGATATGGCTACCCCATTGGCCAAAATCTTTCGTGAGTATTGAAATTGGTATCTACAAGGTTTGGTTGAAATTTTATAAAATTATTTGTGGAAGCTAAGTTTCATTCTTTTCACAATGGTAATCCCGGGTTATTACATTATTTTTTAATACGACATTGGTTTCAACGTAGGTAATAGTATTATCGTAAGAGTCGATTGGGAAGTTTGTTCAATACACCTGTTGGTTCCCATCTCTGGCGACATTACTGACAACGTGGACCCACCAAGTGCCTGACTCGGATTTTGATGTGGTAGGTGTCATTCGAAAGCTCTCGGCGAGCCCTTTTCAACGTTAGCTACCATATATATGTGTGGGCCTTGGTTTTTGAGTAACAAATTTGAGAGCTTGGATTTCACCACAATTCAGAGTGAATTTGACAGTAATTTTAAGGTAATATAGCACAATCAAAAATATGCTTTTAAGCTTTACAGTATTTTTTGAATTTATTACAACATATTATTAAAATATTGAATGAAGGATCCTCGTATCTTAGCAATAATAATAACACATAATAGTAACCTATTTTTTCTAACAAATTGATAAAGGTAAACATATTGCAGTGAATATTTTACCCGTTACATTAATGATGACCGCAAATAATTTAAAGCTTTGAATAAATACCATTAAACATAATAATTTAGTTCTTATGTATGACTTGTAGCTACAATTCATTCCGCATGTACTTGGGCTTCAATTCTTCGATTCTCTTGACGAAGTCACCGTTGTCAATGCAACCATCAGATTCTTCGTCCCAACCACTCAAAATCTTCCTTATGTCCCTCACTTTGAGTTTGTTAAGGTGAACGGTCATCAGATCAATAGATTTATCTGCAGGAGTGAAAATGTGCGATGAGACTTTGTAAAATTCTCACAGGGGTTCGAAAGATCCAGCTTAACTTCCAATAAACTTATGATGTTTGGTTCAAATGGCCAAACAAAATTTCAGGATAATTTTGCACCAGCTATAATGTATATGAGTCACGCGACTGGAACTTACCGTATCTCAATTCGCATATCTGGGAGTCCTTTTTCTTGAGATTTTCACATATTTCATCGGCAGGCATGTTCCAGGACATAGGTTTGAACAATCTTAGTAGAACTGTGTGAGCTACTTCAGGTTGGGTTAGCTGGATGTTGATTGTCGATAGCCCTGGACACGAGGGCCCATGGGCAAAGCATAATTACTTCGATCTCGAAACACTTCTACCATAACCGCTGAAGGACAGGCTGCTGCGCAAAGAAATTATTCCTTGCATTAACTACAAGCTTTATTT
>JAQFXU010003834.1:0-15073 GCA_034693705.1 Spatulosminthurus flaviceps
GCGGTAATACTTTGCATCACTTTGACTTTTGGGCAAAATCGAAAATTCCGGTTTTTTCGATTTTAGCCCACTGTGCAGTGCCTTGTGCAGTTGTGCATCAATTTAAAGAAAAGTTAAACTTTCCTAAAAATTGAACTGGAAATACTAGATCGTTTTTGTCGCCAGGTCATTAGGCCACGCTTATATCAGCTTGTTAAACATACGGTTAAAAGGCTAGACGTTTTACTTTCAGCCCAGAACAGGATTTTATCCATATTTTCCATGTTATTTCATGTTGGGCTGCCATATAAGATCCGTTGTTACTGAATAACGACAAAATCAAAGCTATCCAAAATACTTGCGTGCATTTGGGTATGAAAAATAAGGACAGTTACTTCAGGATTGTGTATTATCCTAGCTTACGTTTTAACTCAAATATGGATTTATTGCCCACTTGGTTGTTGCAGAATGCAGAACTTTAATGGGTGACTAATTGCATGAATATTCCGCTAGATAGTCTCCCTTGTTGCTGTTCGACTTGGAAAGTTTAGTTTAGTCAGGATTTCACTAGAGGACAAAAAATGAAAAGAAGCTCTAGCTTGACAATACATTTTGCCAAAAGTGGGGGGTACAGTAACATTGTTGTACCTCCCAGGCATTTTTCTGGGGGGTACATGTACCCCCTGTACCCCCCGATTCCGACACCACTGGACAAGTCAATCCCATCCAGGAACTCTTCAGTCAAGGTAACCCCAACTGCAATCTGAAGACTGTTCTCCAAAAATGCATGACCATTGCTTTTATACGCTTTTTTGGAGTAAGATTTTAGTCGCAGTTAATTCTCCAATTAATTTGCCTTATTTGCTTCGGCTAATCATTTCTTCTATTGTTAACTTTAACAATTTCAAGTTAAATAAAAATTTTAACTTTTAAACATAATTCACTTTTTCTTAAAATAAAGAGTCATTTCTTTTTGAAATAAAATAAAAGTTCAACATTTAAAATTAAAATGAAGAATTCCATTATCTACTCGACAACAGCCTCTTTGTAGGAGCGATTCCTCTATAGAGGCAATCTCTCATCCCCATCCAATTTGACACTTTATATACGCTCCGAATATGAACAACGCCTTTAAGAGCATTTTCTTTATTAGACCAGTTTTTTATTGGCCCTTTAGCGCATAATCGTTCTTCATAAGGGTACTAACAGGCAGTCCTATTGAAGTGTCACCCCCCAACCCATGGGTTTAACATTTTTAATGGATGTATCCCTTCATATAAACGCCCTTTTGACATGTCACCAACCTGGTAACTCATTTTTGAATTTTTTAAAAAGTGGCGTTTTTTGGGCTTTTAGCCCGAAATTGAAAATTGCGATTTTTAAATGGGATTTAAGCTGGAGATTTTTAGTTTTCACGGGTAGGAGACCCGTTAAATTCGTAAAATTTTCGAATTTCCTCGGTAAACTCATGGAGATCGTGTGCACATTCATTTTAAAGGATATCATAACAATTTTTAGCTAATAGCTCTTATCCATATGTATTTCAGCAGTCCAAAGGAGTGACATGCCGTTTCCAAGCTTGGCTTTTAGTACAGGGGAAAGGAAATGCATTGGAGAGTTTCTGGCAAGAAAATTCTGGTGTTTCTATTTGCTGTCAATAATTTTTGAAGGTATGAACTATAGCATTTTGGCACATTGCCACCAGGTCGAGCTTCTACAACGGGTTTGACCCAATCTTGTGAACCCTTTTTCTCCAAGTTTTACGACGATCCTGAAAACCAAGTTTGCTTAACCCTGTAATATTTTTCACCCTTGATTTTTTCAAAGTGATTTTTAATGCCAGTAAATACCAAAGGCAAAACAGCGTCACATTGAATGTTTACGGATGCAGAACATTTTACAATTGATAAATCACAATGCACTATGCAATAAGGGTGAAGCTAGATGAGGAATTGTATCTCCAGAAAAAAGCTTCATAACCTACTGAAAGGCTTTAGCATGCTCTGCCTCTGTGTACGCATACAATGCTTAATTAAATATACTGAAATACATAAACTGCATGACAGCATAAGTTCATATACTATGTACATATTGTGAGCACAAGAATTTGGTTGCACCCACACATTACGTTGTATTTGTATAAATTAATCAGTGGATGAAAATATACCCATTCATATTTTACATTTCATTTTTCATTTCATTTCATGACTTTATTAACGAGTTATTCCTAAATCAGTACAAATATTGACTGTTCTCCATTTAAAACTTGCTTCTTATTTGATTCTTTCCTTGTCTTGAATGTTCTCCGATGACGCGGCAAAAGTTTTAAGTGAAACTCAAATAGTTATTTTTATTTTCATTTCGCAGCTCCTCTGTACAAGCACTTCCAATGAAATCATAGAAAAGTACGAGCTAAAAGTAGATTATTTCAACTATGATTTCCGATTTTTTGATATTTCCCATTATTTTCATATTCCTATTAAAATATACATGGATAAAATATAAGAACGTACACAACAAAAAACCACCAGGTAATAACGTGAAAAAAACTTGTAATTGCAATTTTTCCTGTGATTTAAAAAAAAAATGAAAACAACATTTTTCAGGACCATGGAAACTACCCATTTTGGGGCATTTGCCATTTCTAGGCTTCCACCCCCACAAGACAATACTTGATTGGGTTGGAAGGTATGGGCCGATCATTTCCGTCCAATTTGGTAATTTGGGGTGAGAAATGTTATTCTGACAATTCACTTTTTCATGAATTTTTATGGGAATTAAAAATTTGAAATCTTTAACAGGGCCATTGTACTCAATGATACGGGGTCTATAAAATCAGCTTTCAATTTACCAAGTCTGAGTGGACGTCCCAAAATAAAATATATGGATGAATTAACTCTGAATCGATCGGGTTTTGTTGTGAGTGACGGAGCTGCTGCTATGGAGAGACGTCAGTTTACACAAAGAAAATTAAAGGATTCTGGTTTTGGAGGTGAAAGGATGGAGGCTCAGATTCAAGAGCAAGTTCCAAAATTACTGGAAATATTTGAGGCCCATTTGGATAATAGTTTGGAAGTAAAAGACACTTTTGGGGAAATAACTATGGAATACATGTGGGGAATTATCAATGGAACAGATGATGGGAGAGATGAGAGGGAATTTCTCAAATTTACTCAAAATCTCACAAAGTAAGTGTTATTAAAAAAATGTGACCTTTGCTTTTGAAAGGTTTCAACGATTATTTTATGAAAAGTTTGAACAATTTCTTTGGGGCTTTGTACATACGAGTAAACTTGTCGTAATTTTTCCTAGAATCAGTAATGCTCCCCCACTCCTTGCGCTTTCCATATTTTTACCCCAGCTTCTGTCCTGGTTCCCGACACTAACGGGCTACACCCAACGATTGAAGGAAATCCAGGGGACCCACAATTACATTGAAAAGGCAATAAAAACGCACCGAGAAACTCACGTAAGCCATGCTCCTAGAGATTTAATCGATCAGTTTCTAGACCAACAGGAGCTTGATCCTCGTGTCTTTACAAATGATGCATTGAAAGCAACGCTACTGGAGTTATTATCAGCAAGTATTGACACCTCCTCCTCAACTTTGGGCTGGCTACTTTTTTATTTAGTGAAATACCCAGAAATTCAGGACAAATTAGCTCGAGAGATCCAAGCGACAATTCCAATCACTCGAGAGGTCAAATTCAGTGATCGGAGTAGGATGCCTTATTGGGAGGCCATTTTTAACGAGACTTCAAGAATGTCACCAGTTTTGCCTCTCGCCATTTTCCACTCGGCATTAGAAGACACGGAGTTCCAAGGATTCCTAATTAAAAAGGATACAATGGTCGTAGGAAATGTGTACGCTTCCCAACAGGATCCATCAGTTTGGGAGGATCCAGCGGAATTTAAGCCTGAGAGATTTTTGGGTGAAGATGGGAAATTATTGAATGACAGCATTTCCAAAATTTTGACTTTTAGTACTGGGAAGAGGAAATGCATTGGAGAGATTTTGGGAAGAAATCAAGTGTTTCTATTTGCTATCAATATTTTTCGACGATATGAACTAAAGCCTTTTGGCACGTTGCCAGCAGGTCGAGCCTCTGGAATGGGTTTTGCCCAATCCTGTGAACCATTTTTTATCCAAGTTTCATCAAGACGACCTTGAAAACCAATTGTCGTCCCATAAGTAAATATGTACATACATATAATGTATCCTAAGCCAAGCTGAAATAAAGTAATTTTTGAAGATTCAACATGTCAACATCTTTATAATAAGATGACTTTTTTGAAAAGGTGTAATGAAACAAATTCATGGCTGATTTTTAAAATCCATAGTGGATCTTTTTGTAGAGCAAATTTTTCAAAATGACACAATAACGTCTTCTCTCGAACGGCGACCCGCTTGAAAATTTTGAAGTACAAATAATTACTAAACGCCAGTACAAACAACACGACCTTTGGTTGTTGTAAATTCTCGTTCATGCAGTACCACGCAGTGACTTGGTCTTAAACAGCCCCATTGTTTACATGATTAATGTTGCGTAATAATTCACGCATTTAATCGCTGCATAACGATTCGTAATGTAAGAGTTTTAGTAAATTGAATTACAACGTTCAACTTATAAGCTTTGTTGGATTCTACTGAGTCGAATCCAACAAGGCTTATAAGTACTTTGTATACATTTTACGCTGTAATTTTTGTCACGCCGAGCCAATGAATTGCCAGAGGCATAAAATGGTGGAAATTTTAAAACTCTATGTATGGTCCTTCAAAAATTACCGAGGGTGCCGAAGGAATAATTAACTGAAGATAGCAAAACGAAGGTTTTGCTAAGTCTACGCTATTCTCCCTCACACTGGTTTTCCTTGCACGCATTTATTCCCTATTTTCATAGGTTCAATTTATTGTTTACTTTCGCTGATTTATTTGGGCACGGATTCTGTTGGGAATTTATTTCGGCAAATAACGATTCATCTATGCCTCATCCCATGTCGACTCCAATCTAATCTTGCTCACATTTAGGAATATTTCCACTCATGGGGTGAAAAAGCCTTTTATCCTCAGAATCACCCAGCTCTTTTAATGCTGCTAGTGAAGGAAAATTTTGAATTTCATCGGATCTCACAGGAGGAATGGCAAGCGGGTCTAAAGCCTTCACGGCTGCTCTGCAAGGCCGAAAACAAGTATGGTTGACCTTTGGATTACATTGATTTTGTTTTAAAAATTCATATAACTAGTAAAAACATTTTGATTTATCCATAAACATAAAAGAGCTTGGAAACATTAACTCCAGGAAGAACTGGGCAATTTTTTTTAACATCCAAACTTAAAATCATTAGTTATTTTGGTTCTTAACTATCGTGCGCAGTTATAACGGAGCAATAAATTTTTGAATCAAGTGCGTAAATGCATTTTATTTACAATTTGTGATAATTGTGCGGAAAAAGTACTACAAAAAAGGCAAGACCGTGACAAAGACACAGTTATCACTTGAAATCTTGGAGTTGCGTCAGTTTTTTGCGAGATCCGGAATGGGGCTGTTTTCCACCTCAGCATGGTCCTTCCTTTCGTGAGTTGTGGTCCTCCCTTTTTTATTTGCGGAGTAGGAACAGTAGCGGCAGTTGAATTTCCCAGGCTCCCTGTGCTGCCTCTCATGTTTATCTAGCACGTACTTGTAAGTGGTTTGATATGAACAAAACTGACACTGGAGCCGTTCCTTCTCCGTGGTGGAATGGGTACGCAAACGGAAGTTTTTCTCTCCTCTGTGAATCTTCTTATGACATCTTAAAATTTTCATGTATTTAAACCTTTTCGGACATAACGTGCACTTGAAGGGACGAAGTTCATCGTGTGAACGCAAATGTTCCTTTAATCCCCCTTTCGTCACGGATTTGAAGTCACAGCTCCCGCACTCAAATTTCTTTTCCCCGGCGTGACGAGTAAAATGTTCCTTCATGTTACATTTCAGGGCAAAAGGATGCGAGCAGATAGGACAAATGAAGGGTTTCCTTCCAGTGTGGACCTTTAGGATGTGCTGTTTCAAGTAGGGTTCCACTGCAAATTTTTTCCCACAGGTTTGACAATCATAGGGTTTCTCTCCAGTGTGAGTTCTCAAATGCACCTCCAATTGATTTAAGCGTACAAAATCTTTCCCACAAGTTTTACAAGTGTAGTGAGTGCGCAAGTGTTGCTCCAAGGCAGACTTTTTTGAAAAACATTCGGCGCATTCAGGGCATTGAAATGGCTTCTCACGGGAGTGCAATTTTGTATGTTTTCCAAGTGCTCCCGCTGTTTGAAAATGTGCTGAACAAATGCTACACTGAAAGTTTGAAGGGCTTTTAGTAGCCATTGCTCTAATGTGAGGGATGAGCCAGAAAAAATTATACAAATAATATTTACCCTTTGCCACAATAAAATCCTGATGTAGTGGTTGAATTAGCGGGAGCGTATGGAGCGGCAGAACTTAACACGAGAACGGAGGATGCTTGAGTGAGGTCGAAATTTCCCATGGGTCTATCCAAGGGAATGTATAGGAACTCAGGGACAAGCTATGTAGACAATTATTGTGTTTTAGGGGAAAGGTCCCCTCAAAATTTCAAATCATATGCTCAAGCCACGGCCCCTTCTATACACACAACGCATAAGCACGAGGCCCTTTCTATTCTATTTGTGGATGGAGTGAGTAGGGACTATTATTGTAAGGTTATAGCTATGAAGACTATATAATCTCAAATTATTGTTGTATTGGTAGATACTGAAATACAGTAATGAACTTTGCTCTGACATCGTCTCTGTATGGTAAATCATTTCAATAAAAATACCTCTGTATTTATTAATGCCGTGGTAATCCGCATGCTGGGGCGGATGGAAGTGATTTTGGATTATTATGTCCTTTTATATTTATAATACAGCTGCAGTGCCTTATCTTTTTGAAACCGTTACCTTAAACGGGTATATTTACTGTATTTTTATTATACAGCTACAGTCCGTTACTTTGCCTCAAATGGAAATCAAGCTATTTTTAATTTCTTTTGCGATGCTTTGTTCTGAAAACTTGACGTCACCTCATGAAAACCCCTAAAAAATTTTTTCAGGACAGAATTCTTTTCGAAATTACAGCTGGATTGGGGTAGTTATTGTTAAATGGTGCTTATGCTTCTGAACTGGTGATGAATCCTTGTTATTTATTGACTGTTTCTACGGCTTTTAAAGATTTGAGTTAGCAAAAATCTTGGCAAATCTTTGTTAATTTTGAGTTGAAATTTTGAAAGGTCATTATTGAAAAGGATATTTGGGAGCATTTTTATTTATGCCTTGACAGTAAGTCCATGGGGACTAATGTGAGCCCAAAACGTATTTTTTTAAATTGTTATTTTCAGCGTAGAATAGATTAGCGTAGATTTTAGATTCGTGAAAATTTTTCCAATAATGCTCTTAATTATTATCAGTGCAGGTTTTTAATGAAGAGGAGGTAGAAGCGTTTGCGCGCTTCAACGACGCTTCTCAAATTACGTCAAGTTAGTGGTGTTTTTATCTTTAGGTACTCTAACGTCATTTAGTGCGCCGAGTTTTAAAGTTTTTAGACCAAAATTGAAGATTTTTATAAATTATGCAACTGTGACTGCATTTCCAACTAAGATTGATTTTATATTTTATTTTAATTCGATAATTGCCACGGAGGGTATTGTGAACGTGCTATATTTTAAGATAGGCGTGGAGGTCTAACAAAAATTAACTTCTTTCCTATACTTTTTTCCTTAAGAGGATTTAGTTTCCACGTTGATTTTTTGAATGATCAATAAGTGGTAAGAGAGTTTAAGATGGCAATTATAGGAGGGGAAGGACGATGAAAGGAATCTGGACCCTTTCAATACTTAGTTGCGAATAAAAAGTACGTACAAAATAATCTTAATCTATATTGACAAAAAAGAAGCTTAAATGAGATTGTGGACCTTATCATATCGTCGGGGAAATAACAGAAGGAGCTATATATGCAGAAATCGTGAATGCTTGATAGTGCCAACTGAGATCGAGTTCATGAAATTTGAAATTCAAAAGGGGCTATATGCTTCTGCTACCGCTCGCCATAGCGGACCTGCACAGACTTGGCACCTTTGATTATCAGGCTATCGCTCCATATAGCCCCTTTTGGAACGACGCTTGAAAAATTATAGCTCCTTTTGGACTTTCGCCGACGATATACTTGGGACTGTAGATACCAAAAAGCCAGGATTTTATCTAGCAGGTGGGTTTTAGCCTACACTGCAAACAAGTTTTTAAAATGCGGATAAAATATTATTTGGACAGGAATTTGCAAAATGGCTTCAAGTTGGCCAAAACATTACATGGCAATATTTGCAATAGGAAAATAATTTGTACTTCTGCAATTGACCTTCCCACCCATCAGGAAGCCATTTGTAATTTTCACAAGGACGTGGAAGTCTTTCAAAGGTTATTGTACAAGGAAAATGATTACCTTCGAAATGAGTCTTGAAAAATCTTTGTGAAAGTTCAATTTTGAGGGGAAAAATATGTTCACTCTTGTGTTCTCATCTCTGCCCACTCCAGAGGTTATATTCCTGAATAATTACTTTATCCTATACAGTTTTAAATTTTACTTCAAATCAACTTAATTAATTGGTACGACATATGTATAAATTCAAAATAATTAATATTACCAACTTTCAAAATATTTTATACCCAATAACCACACGGTTTTTGGGATTTTCTATTGCCAACACTGATTATTCTGGAGACTTTAGTCAATCTAGCTTTTCGAATGAGAAGCCTCTTATCAGAAAAAATAAACGATCATCAAAACCTGGACAGACTGGTGAGAAAAGGCATTTTTTAAAGCATAAATATATGAAATGAAGTGGAAAGAAAAATTCCCTATTGGAATGTCTTTTCCAGAGAAAAGATTTCCTTGCCTAATCAGATTAACATTTGTTGTGCTCATTTTCACATCTGTTGATATGTAAACCTTCCCAAAATAGGAAAACATTCATCAAGATCACATTTGCTATTTTTTAAGTCCTTCGTCAGGGTATATCTGTGGGTCTCCCTTTCACCTCACCACCCACATGTTAAACTCCATGCTTAACCTGATAGTATTTAAGTATAGAAGTAGACCTCCAGACTTGAAGTCTACAGGTTCTCTTCATTTGAGACTCTCGCTCATATCCCATTCACTCGTGTGACTCACATGCTCACACAGTCTCTCCACTCATGCAGCCTAATCATAATAATTATAGCTTATCCTGGATCTTACTCCTGCATTATGTACAATCGTAGGGCTTCTCCACGGCGTGTTTCACATTATAGCCTTACACTAAGGCTTAAAAGTATCGCGGAGCAATGACAAATAATTTTACCGACATACATCCTGGTTTTTTCCTGAATCGACTGCAAATTCAAACAAATATAGATGGAAAATATAATGAGAGAACAAGAGAGAGAGAGAGAGCGGGAAATGAAAAGCTGTAATCGTTCCAGTTCATCATTGCTACGAGCAGTCGCAGTGAATTGCACTTTTCTGTAGGCGCCTTAAACTCAATCAGTTGTGGTCATTCTTGTCAAAGGACAAGAATTATTTTTGATTTTTTGAGAGCTTTAAAAAGTAGCGCTTTGGAGTATAATAATCATCGTAAAATCATAGCGCAACTTCCCCGCGGAATTTCCTGCCTTGGTAGCTTCGTTTGTATTCTCACAATAATAATTCGGCTGGGAAAGAAAGTAGTAAAAGTCACAAGTTTTATAGAAACGTGGCAGTACTTGCTAGGAAAATATTTGATTAACTTTTTGTTGTTGTTATTTCCCTTATTTCTAAAAAGGGTTTATGATTTTCAGGGATTTCCAGCTTACTCAGTAATGTCTTAATAAAAATGTGAATTAAACTGATTTTATGTTTCAGGAACAGCGAACGCATCTGTTCAATATGGAAGCAACTCATAAGAACAAAATTCTTGGCTCACAAACTCCATGCGACGAATGAATAAAGTGCAACTCTGTCGAGGACGCCCTATCAAACTCTTTGGTACTAGACAATTTTAGTAGGAAACAATGCTATTCTGGGCCTTTAAGAAGTGTGCATTTGAAACTTACTTAATATTTATTTGAAGAAAAGGGTAGTTTTTTAGTCTCCACTACTTCCAGGTGTCACAAATGACGAGATCCCTTGTATTTATTCAGATCTTGCTGCAGATTTTTACGTTTCTGAATGAACAAGATTTGGAATCATGCTGTCACGTGTGTCAGGACTGGAGAACTGTGGTTGACCCATTGGTTGTTACACATTTTGACATCACACTTGCAAGGAATTATTGCTCGAATGGAATGATTTTCGGTCCTCCTAATTCAGCTCAATGGGCTAATTGTAAGCATAACATCGTCGTTCGAGGGGGGGGATCATTACAACCGAAAGAGTTTTACCCAACGGACGGACTTGGGAGTCAACCAAATATTGGAAGTTATTCTCACACAGAAGGTATCCAGCAAGCTCACGGTTTACATGCAAATGTTGATAAACAAGACGACAAAGTAATGGACTTCCTTTCAATAATTCACCCCTTCGTAGCTAAAACCTATACGATGTCGTCGGTGAGGACTAGGCATCCATATTTAAAATAATGTTTTCCCCTCTTGCAAAGAGCAAGAGTTAAAGAAAACGGAAACTTTTTTAAATGGGTTTGATGTGTGTAAATATTGTACAGATTTCGACGCAAGGAGTTGAATGTAACAATAAGTTATGTCTTATATGATGGAGGATGTAAATGAATTACAAGTGTTTTGGCTTCTGATTTCGACGTGGCATATTACTTGCGAGCACAGATTCACGTTTTAAAATTGTAAGTTATAAGTAACAATCAGCGTAATTAAATAAAAATGTTTCTTAAGCGACTGGACCATTTGATCAAAAATTAATTTATAGTTAAACAGGACTTTTTTATTTTAGATTATTAGATTTGCTCGTAACAATATCGTTTTGGTTTATGATTGTCATGGTGGCATCCTTACATTTTACTACGTACATACTTAGATTTTAATATTTTAAATTATGAGTACTTTTATATCATAGAATAAAACTTTAAATACCCCTTCATTTCAATATTAATGATAATGATGAGACGAGAGAAAATATAGGAAAAACGTAATTATTAGTTGAAAATATTTCTTAAGATACTAACATTAAATTTGATCAGAATTTAGTTTATCGTAAATAAAACTTGTATTTGTAGATTAACGCATTGGCTCGAATTAAATAATAAAAATAAAGTCGAGACTGGACCGCAACTCTTGTGTATTTTCTGATGCTATGGCAAGTAGCCGTGCCTTAAAATAAATAAAGTACTCCATAGAAATTCCGATCGTTCCTTCATGTATGTTCACGTTATACGTAAATTACTAGATAAACATAAGCGAGGTCGAGGCTAGACCACGGTCTTCCCAAAGATCAACCCATCCGCAACAACAGCGTTAGAAATGAAGCTGGTAAACATTTAATTTTTGCCACTACCCCGGAATGATACGGTTAATTGATTCGGGCATGAGTACCATTTATTAGTAAGTACTTTTATTTTTTCAGATTGTAGGTAATCCTGAGTGCTTGCTGGGTTTTTTTCCCATCTCCGAACGGATGTGAACATGCATACATGCTATTATACCTCCAGTAGCCTATGAATTTGACCTTAAGTTCCTCCCAGAATTGAATGGGACCGTGGGAATTACCAGCTCTCCTACAGTTATACATTGAAATAAAAATACTTGTAGCATTTTAAACCCCTTTATGAATTCTAGGAAGGTAAAACTATTTGAAACTTAATCTTATAAAATGTCCTTCACACTTGTGTGATTGTAAGTCGTAAGTCTCTGAAGGTTAACACCTAAAAAAGCTATTGAATAATGTTGAGCTACGAATATTTCTTGCAGTGATCAAGAAAGTGCTTCAGACATTGAGCCAATGTAGTAACAATGAGGTTCATGCTGACGGTGATTTAACTGTCAGTAGCGGCCGTGATAACCGTCAGGTATTAGCGGCTGTTAATAATTTGATGTAGAAAAAGTCGCTTAATTTATTGAAAGCGACACCCACAGTTTGTCAATCGCGGTCTTTTCATATTTAAGTATTTGAGCTATTATGAGCATGCCATTGGAGTTATTGTCACAAGAACGTGATTCACTAAACATGTTGTATAACTTATAAATTAATGTTTGCGCTCCAATGAACTGAAACATTACATTCATATATTCAACATTTAAAAAAAACGGGAATGACATAATTATACGATTAAAATTTGTTATCGTAGTTATTCAAATTTGAAAGTTTTGAGGGCTTGCTAGGAACCGAAAGCTACCTTTTTTCTTGCCCGTTCCAAAAACTTCGCTTCCATTCTAAATTGTGCGTATAATTTGAAGTGAAAAATAATTATTTCCTCAGTTTCTTGTAGCTCTGCTCTCAGGTAGGTGCATTTTATTGGGACTTGCTAACAAACAAAATGAAGTCCATATTTTAATGTAGTTAGAAATTTTCTCAAGTCTAGCATTTGACTCTCTCATTTTTAACTACTCTCAAATTCACTCTTAAGTGCAACTTCTTCGCAGAACTTCCTGCCTTGACTGCGTAGTTTGTAAATAATAATTTCGCGAGGAAAGAATGCAAAAGGTGACAGGTGGTCATTTAGCATGAGTTCTTGTTTATATCGTCCCACAAAATTAAAATTATATAATGTATTTCTTCTTTATTCCTTTTGTTCTGAAAAGTAATTATGATTTCCAGTTCAAGGGCATTTACTGATTACTTTGAACTGTGAATTAAAATAATGTTGCAGGACCAGCTGGTGCTTCTTTTAGACATGGAAGGAACTCATCAGAATGGAAGTCGAGGACGAGGAAAGCAATGCACGAGAGAGGATATTCCCGTTCTCAATTATCGTCGGGCTTTATTGAAAGGATTAGGATTAGAGCCTTTAAGCTTCCAACAAACTACACCCAGGGAATCAGGAAAGTGCAACTCTGTCGAGGACGCCCTATCAAACTCTGTGGTACTATAAATTTTCGATAACATGCATTGCTATTGCGATAGCTAATGCTATGCTATTATTATGTTAAGTGTGGATTTGAAATTTACTCAATACATTTGTAGAAAATGGTTGTGTTTTCAGTTTCTAGCTATTATTATTCTTATTATTCTTATTATTCTTATTATTATTAATAGCGATTAAATACTGATTATCATTCCAGTTCATTCCAGAGCAGTCGCAGATAATTGCACTTTTCTATGAGCGTCTTTAACTCGATTGTAGTTTTGGTCATTCTTTTCAAAGGACAATGATTGTTGATTTTTTGAGAGATGAGAATTTTTTTGATTATAATAATCTTCGTATTCGTAGTGTAGATTCTCAGCGGAATTTCTGGCCTTTTTTTCTGGTTTTTGTGTACACAAAATAATTCCGCTGGGAAAGAAAGTTGTAATTGCAAGTGAGACGCGGAAAAGTCGGAGTACTTGTTTACATTTTCCAATAAAATAAAAGGAAAATATATGATAATATATATATATAATATATATTATAATAATAATAATAATAATAATATAATAATAAATAATATATATAATATATATATAGCCAAACCAAATGGTTTGCTCCGGCAACCACCTATCAGGAATTTCTCAATTGTTGTGATAAACACAACAATTGAGAATAATTATTCTTCCTTCCCAACTCTTCTTTCGTTTTTCTGCCTCCTTCCTTTCCACTTTACATCTGTCCTATCTTCCCACTTTACTTTCCTCTTCTTTCCTCCCTTTCTCCAACCCCTTCGTTCCAATGCCCACTTCCCACCAATGATTTCTCACTGGACTTTCCCTCATCCAGATCATCCAAACTGACCTACACTCCGGATTTTACTTTTTTCCAGAAAGGACGCGTACTTAGAATTCTCCTGCTATTGAAAACTGATTTAATCGGCTGAGAAGATTGTTGCTGCCTGACTTTATTAAAGATTGTTGCTGCTGTTCACATTTGCTGCTACTACTACCACTACCACCACTTCTATCTGCTTTGATTATTCGCAATAACTATTATTGTGCCGAGTTTCTTGCTTGCTTTTAATTATAAAATAAAAGCTTTTACCTTTTGTATTTAAAAAATACACAAACCCGCATCCGCATCCGTGCCTTTATTTTGTAAATATATAATATATATATATGGTTTGCAATGTTTTTTATGTATACTAAGACTTCAAGCTAAGGGGAGGAAACTCGCTCAATTGAAGAACGACACGAATTTTTTAAGACAATGTAAAAATTGGGACGTTATTCCAGATTTCATATCTGTTGACAATATACCAATTATTAATAGAAAATCTTTGGATCTGAAGCATACTTTTGAGAAAAAATTGCTCAAAGAACATCTTAAAGGGAAATACAAATCCATCAAAGAAGTGCAATCCAACATCAACATTTAAACAGCCGAGATCTCGCATTTACCCCAAAATGACTTCGCAGAGGTGCAGAAATACCTCAGAGATGACTATGAAAAAAATTTCGCGAGAATTAAAGCAAAACAAATTAAAAAGATAGAAAAACTGAAAAAGAAACAGTTGAAGAATTTGGTTTCTGATTTAATTCCTGAAAAATTGGGGAAGAGCAAACGAGTTGTAGTGAACTTAAGCAATTACAATCCTACCGAAGATGAAATTAAAGTTCTTGAACTTGGACTTAATTTTTCGGTTCACCCATCTGGAGATTACACGTATGACCAGAAACTTAGACTCATTGCTTCATTAGAATCCAATTTTGAAAGTAACAACATTCCCGAGATGGAGCAGGTAGAGACCCGCCACAATATAGTCAAAATGTTAAAATCTAACAACATCTCCAAATCAAATGGAAAAATTCTAAAGGTAATCAAGAACTTGTCGCGCAGGGAAGATATTTATATTGTTTCAGCAGACAAAGGCAACGCAACAGTGCTCATGAACAGACAAGATTATGAAAACAAAATGGAACAATTGATCCAAACAGGACCCTACGAATTACTTCCAGATGATCCAACTAAGGATTATTCCAATAATTTAAAGAGAGTATGT
>JAQFXU010003835.1:0-15073 GCA_034693705.1 Spatulosminthurus flaviceps
TATATTGAAGCCTACATTTTAGCCTACATATATTTCTTCAGAAACGTAAGCCTACATAAAACCTACATACAATGAAATTTTACATGCATAAATTTTTGCCTACAAATTATTAGCAAATTTGCAGCCCTTAGAATATACATAATTTCTTACACAGTTCTTACACCAAAAGATGTTCCTACAACTTGTCAATAACTGTTTTTGTAGCAGAAGATTACATACATTGTAAGCCAAAGCAATTTTGAAATACTTAATCTAGTGTAAAGAAATGAAATGGTTCACATGGCAGCAATATTAGAGCAAGTCCAATAACTACATAGCGTTCAATAAACAGAGCGATAAGTGGCATCATGGCGAAATCAAGGTTTCAAGCTGCATAAATACTTGGCAGGTGATGATTTTCAGGTGTATATATGCACCTACCTGGACCTCTGAGTAACTACATGCTAGTACAAATATATAATTTACAAATTTTTGGTAAAAACGTTGAGCCTACTTATGTTACCTACAAAAATTGTTCAAAATATGCAGCCTACATATATTGCCTACAAATATTTTGGAAGACCTTCTACCTGCCTAGCCTACATATAAAATTATGAAAAAATTAGCAGCCTGCCTACATTGCACATAAAATTTTCTAAAATTTGCTTACATGCCTACAATTTTGCCTAAATTTAGGCATAAATGTAGGCAATGCGCCCACCTTTGCTCACCATACATATGAGGTGAAATTAACCCATACTCTTTCTAAAATATAAATACGTTACTTTTAAAAATAATTTAATATCCTATATTTAATAATAGTAATAGTAATAACTCCTGGCTAAACGATTTCATATAATTCTGTATTCCAACCGTTAATGGCAACAATCTTGGAAGGAGCAAAGTTTCTACATCGATTTTTCTCAGGCACTCCACAAGTTCCTGATTATCTTCTGTAGGACATTCGAATTTCCCTGCAGTTTCCTTTGTCTTCCGTAGTGATGTCTCTAAAGACACCATTCCCCATGTATTGGAGGCAGCCCCGCTTTGCGCAAAGGCTCTTTGGAACAATCCTTTACTCAAAGGTGAAAGAGTTTGTTGGTGGACACTGGCACCTCTGAAATATTTAGGAAATTAAAAATGCAAGGTGCTAAATGAAAATTATTTTTTTATGAATTTTTCATTTAAATTTTATAGACTGACGCATGCGACAGGGGCTTAAGATATGATCCACGCGCTTAGGAAATAATCACTATTTACCCAGCAGAAGTTCCAAAAATTGTGACTTGGTTCGGATCCCCACCGAAATTCCCAATGTTTTGATTGATCCATTTAAGTGCCATGGTTTGATCCTTCAGTCCTTGATTTCCACGTGCGATTTTGTCACCTGTGGTTAAAAATCCTACAAGAGAAATAAACAGTAAGGTCTTTAATCCTTGAAAAACTGTTGCATTGTTCGGATTCAATAAGGTCAGTGCTACCTAAAATATCTAGTCTGTATTGAATGGTAACGTAAATGACATCTTCATCCATGAAATATCCGGGATTGCCTATTTCACCGCTTCCACCAATATAGGCCCCACCATGAATGTAGCAAATGACTGGATGTTTAGGCTTTTTCCCTTGCAGAATTTCATGGTGAAGCTGTAAGTTTTGATGATTTCATATGTTTACTGGAAATTGGATTGTGTGCATTTAATTTAATTTGAAAGGACAATTCTAATTTCTTATTTGATTACCTCTTTTGGTACAAAAACGTTCAACTGCAAACAGTCCTATACAATACAAAATAAAGATTTTGTGTATTGTGTATGTTCTTTCATTTTGACCTACGTATTTATTAGTGAGCATAAATTCTTAATTTACTGTTCATTTTACCTCCGACCCATACACATCACTTGGTCCCATATACATAAAATTAACTTGAGCACATTCTGATCCTAATTCTCGTCCGTCAATTACGTCAGTCCATTTTTCCGCAGGCTCTGGATCCTATAAGGAGAAATTAAATGTCACTGTTATTTCCACTACAGATGTTATCAACCGGAAGCACGGGTGTATCAAAAACTAACCGCAAATCTCAAACTTCCTAAGGGAGGTTTAGCAAAAGGAATGCGATGCCAGGCATAATATTCCCGTCCGTCCCTTGAAGTTAAAATGCTTCCTCGCACAGGTCCCTTCCCGCTATTTATTACGATTCCATCCTTAATAGTTTTACTTTTGGGTCTAAAATAAAAAGCTATTCCAATTACGATTAAAGAAATGAAGATAAGTTTACGTAACATTTTGAGTTTTGAGGTGCTAGCAAAATCAGCGAGCTGATGTGACTATGAGAGATAAATAGTGACAGAGGACAGAAGGTTGTTTACTAGAGGCTTCTATACTTTTCAGCAGCATCCTTGAGCATGAGATCGTATTTAATACATAATATGTTTCTAATTGAGTATTATGTAGCTATATTATCATTTAGGACCTTGCGGCTAGTTTTGCTCACGATGGCTCAACACATCTCCCAAATACAAAACACTCAAATGTTTTCATGCATGATTATAATATTTTTTTACATCGAGGGTGTTCCATTATGTGTTTTCTTGTATAGCAATTGAGTCGGGCGGCCCTAATTGCTAATTACAATTTGTTACATACACACACACCCTACGCTCAACTCCGCATAGCCATATGACTACAATTGATATTGGACGCTGGCTGATGAATCTTATAACCAAATTTTCCTCCACCTCCTTTCTCATGGGCATAAAAACTTCGCTCCTCTTTCTTATGTCCCAGTCCCATGATACAACTTGACGGAACATTTTGAAGAGATGTAAAAAAGAACGGAATGAGTAGATATGTGACTTATTGGATTGAATGCTTTCAGTCTTGTTCATAACAATTGCTTATCTTCTTCGAGTCGAGTGCTACAAAATCTATTGAGGAGGACTGAAGATTGAACTTCCTCGGAAATTGTAAATTATACTTGATTGGTTATTATTTATAATATTTTTCATTTCATAATAAGTGTTAGAAATGTAATCATAAATAATTACATTAACAAAATTTATATCTAGCGCTTTCACTAATACATAAATATAGTTGCAGATTTATGCATACCAAGCTACCTGTAATAAAAAGTGTCTACACATACATGAATAGATAGAAGAGATGCATAAAAATAGATTTAAGTAACAGAAATCGCCGTGGATTTGGAAGAGTCAAATTTTACCGAAGGGTCAATGGAACTTCTCCAATATCGAATCTAGGTTTCATTTTTGGGGCTCCCTAATATTTTTATATATGTGAGAAAGCACTGCTACTAATAAGGTCTAATTTTCAGTGACTGTAGAAAGTCCATTCGATCTCGAAACGGCTCTAGTGACGTCACCACTTTCTCATTCTTAAACTCGGAAACTATAATGGGACCTATGACGGGAGTAGGTTGAATTTTGACACCACGGAACTCCATTTTGGTGCTGTGTAAAAAAGATGTAGAGTTAATTATTATTATGCGATTAAATAAAATGATTTTCTTTTTTTAAACTTTCAGTAACATACTCATCCTTTGCAAATTGGACGGCCATTTTAACCAAATCTTTTGAATAGGGATAAAGCTTGTTTCCCTTATAGTAAACCATATTTATTTTCTCCATGGGGAAATAAAACAAAATGTCAGCGGCGTGGGAAATACCTGTAATGTTAAGACATCGCATTTACTTCAGTGATTCATCAGTCATTCTTTTAAAAAAGGTGAAAACTGTCCGTAACTAAAGTACATATAATTAAATAAGTTATTACCATTAAAAGGTGGCACAATCCCCAAGATATTTTCCTTGACGAAGGATTTAAGGAGATACCAGCCAATTTCAATTATCTGAGGCCATTCCCCCGTTATCTCCGTAAAAAGCCAGGAAAAATCCGGAACATCGGTTTTATTATGAAGATAGTAATAAACTGGGGAGTAATTCCTCTGGAGTCGGACAGCCTCACGGATATCAAAATTAAAAAATGCATCCCCCAAAAGGTCCACATATCTTTTTATCTTTTTGTCCGAATTGAGTTTTTTCCCTTCCGGAAAATAAAAGCCGTGAATATGTTTTACAATTTCTTCAACGTTGGGGTTTGGAATAGCAAAAATGGTTTTTAAGGCGGGAACCATCTCCGATTCGAATTTCACCAATGATTTGGGATCTCTTCGGAAAGCTAAAGAATGCAAATATGAATAATTGTAATTATTTAAGCATTTTTAAAAAGCAAGTAACAATTATTTTTGAATGTAACAACCATTTCATTGTATAAAAGCACAATAATGTTATCATACCTGCGGCAGAAAACAATCCTTCGTGGGTTGTGCATCCGATCATCAAAGGCACTCGGTGTGCTTTCCCCTCTGCTATGATTTTAAAAGGATGTTCCGCAATAAATGCTTTTTCATCATTCACAGCCTCAACTATGGGTTCAAATCCCTCTCCATACATATGTGGCCTCATTAACACGTACTCTTTCTAAAAAATACATGTAGGTTTCTGATGAAGGTATTTATTACTAGAACTAGGTTATCGAGAATTATTGTAATAATTTCCTTCCAACCTGTAACGGAAGGACTCTTGCAAGGAGCAAAGTTTCTAAATCGATCTTTCTCAAGCATTCCACAAGTTTCTGGTTGTCATCTGTTGGGCAATTGAATTTTCCTCCAATTTCCTTGGTCTTTCGTAGGGATGTCTCTAAAGACACCATTCCCCATGTATTGGAGGCAGCTCCACTTTGGGCAAAAGCTCTTTTGAACAATCCCTTACTCAAGTGGGAAAGAGTTTGTTGGTGGACACTTGCACCTCTGAAATATTTAGGAAATTAAAAACTCCAAAATGTTGACCCTCAAAACTATTTTCTTATTTAAATTTGCCGGGTATTTTTCGTACGTGTGTAAAATGTGCTAATAATACGCGGGAGCAGCTATCAAGTGTGGAAAAAACATAAATGGAATAATTATTTCACTTGTTTTTAGGGACATCCAAGATTATGACATCCCCACCCCACCCATTGTTAATTTTGCTTAGGTGGAGTGCAGCGTGGGTATAAAGTCTTATTGTGCTCACCCGGCTCATTCAATTCTGTTTTGGGTTTATTTTCGGGTAATTCGGCTCCCAAAGTGATTACTGCACGAGGACGAGGAATTTGTGAGAGGGTAGAATCCCTACGGTTTTACCACTCTCACAAATTCCTCTGTGAATGAAAATTAGTTCAAGATAATAATCCTTATAATTAACAAAGGGTTCATGATTATATCAAAACGTTCGCCAGAACGTCCACTGCATATGGTAGCCCCCTTCCACAGCCTACGAAAAACTACTATTTCGGGTATACCCAGCAGAAGTTCCAAAAATTGTGACTTGGTTCGGATCCCCACCGAAATTCTCAATATTTTGGTTGATCCATTTAAGTGCCATAGTTTGATCCTTCAGTCCTTGATTTCCACGTGCGATTTTGTCTCCCGTGGTTAAAAATCCTACAGACCACAGAGTTAGTAGTAAAGTAATTAGTTAATCCTTGAAAAACTATTGCATTGTTCGGATTCAATAAGGATGGAGCTACCTAAAATGTCCAATCTATATTGAATGGTTACGTAAATGACATCCTCATCCATTAAATATCCGGGATTGCCCATGTCACTGCTTCCACTTAAATAAGCCCCACCATGAATGTAGCAAATGACTGGCTGTTTAGGTTTTATCCCTTGTAGTACGTCGTTGTGTAGCTGCAAGTTTACGAAATGTGCTTAAAATTTAAGTGAATTGTGAACAATTTGAAAGGACAATGTTAACTTGCATTTGATTTTACCTCTTTTGGTACAAAAACGTTCAACTGCAGACAGTCCTACAAAATACAATTAAAGCTATGCTATAGTGCATTTTTCTTCCTTTTGACCAATTTATTACACCCTGTAAGTGGAAATTCTGAATTTACTGTTCTTTTTTCTTTTTACCTCCGACCCAAATATATCGCTTGGTCCCATACCCATAAAATCAACTTGAGCACATTCTGTGCCTAATTCTCGTCCGTCAACGATGTCAGTCCATTTTTCCACAGGCTCTGGATCCTGTAATGAGCAATTAAATGTCACCATAATTTCGCATTAAAATTATAAAGGAAAGGCCCGCGGTGTATTAAAAACTAACGGCAAATCTTAAATTTCCCAGGGGAGGTTTAGCGAATGGAATCCGATGCCAAGCATAATATTCACGTCCATCCCTTGAATTTAAAATACTTCCTTTCACAGGTCCCGTTCCACTATTTACAACGACTCCATCCTTAATAGTATTACTTTTGGGTCTAAAATAAAATGCTATTCCAAAGACTATTAAAGAAATGAGAATAATTTTACGTAACATTTTGGGATACAATATAGGAGCTTGTGTCCAAGAGAGATTGAAGATGAGAAATGATTATCCAGAAGGTCGTTCCCACACTTGTGAATTCCATCCTTTCAAATAATGCATAAGTAAGTCCACAGGGAATATGTAATATGATGTTTTGGGCTTACATATTCAGTGTGGACTTACACGTCTGACTATCACAGTTTCAAACTCTTTCAGGCACCTATTACCTGCATTCACACGATGAGCATATTTAACCTGGGATGCAGTATATTCTTCGAGTGTGTCACAAATAAAATTACACATGCTATAATATAAACGTTGGACTGGCCTTCATGCAAAAAATTATATAATTATGGTATTAGTACTCGTGCTTCATTCAAGTTGCAGTCCATTCCATAAACTATCATCCGCTATTTGTATTCTCTCCGCCCGCGGTGTTTCTTTACATTTCTGTTTGGACTTTGGGCTTTGAATAAGCATATGAGACTTCACACACAAATAATTCTGAGGAGGAATTAATTGCAGGAGTATCTTTTCCCATAATTAAGGACTCGACTAACCAAAGAAGCTCATTACATTTAAAATAAAAATATATGACATGCAAAATTTATTTGGTTTTATTTTTGAGGCTGCCTAATATATTGAAAACCTGTGTTAGACAAATCACTACTTATAAGGTCTAATCTTAAGTGACTGTAGAAAGTCCATTCGATCTTGAAACGGCTCGGGTGACGTCACAACGTGCTCATTCTTAAACTCGGAAACTAAAATGGGGCCTTTGGCGGGTGTAGGTTGGATTTTAACACCACGGAACTCCATTTTGGTGCTGTTTAAAAAGGAAATAGAGTGAATTCATATCGTTTAAATAAAAATACTTATTTTATTTAAACGTTTAGCAGCATACTCATCCTTCGCAAATTGCACGGCTAGATTAACCAAATCCTTTGAATAGGGATATAGCTTGTCTCCCTTGTAGTGACCCATATTCATTTTCTCAAATGGAAAATAAAAGAACATGTCAGCGGCGTGGGAAATACCTGTAATGTAAAGGCTTAACATTTATTTCTGCCAGTCAATAGCTGTCATTCTTTTAAAAGAGAATTATTGCCCAGACTTAACTTAGCTCTACATATTATTGTATATAAGTTACCATTAAAGGGTGGCTCAATCCCCAGGATATTTTCCTTGATAAAGCATTTAAGGAGATACCATCCAACTTCTAATAACCTAGGCCATTCCCCAGTTATCTCAGTGTAAAGCCACTCGTAATCCGGCACATCAGTTTTATTATGAAGATAGTAATAAACTGGAGAGAAATTTCTCTGGAGACGGACAGCCTCGCGGATATCAAAATTAAAAAATGCGTCACCAAACATGTCCACATATCTTCGTAACTTTTCTTCCAAGCTGACTGTTTTACCTTGAGTTAAATAAAAGTTATGGATATTTTTGGCGATTCTCTCAAAATTGGAGTCTTGAATTGCAAAAATGGTTTTTAAGGCGGGTCCCATTTCGGCTTCGAATTTTACCAACGCTTTGGGATCTTGGTAGAGAGCTAAAATTTGTAATTTGAACCGTACATTTTAAAAATCAGTTTTCATTTTTGTACGCTACAGCACTGGGGAAAGTGTTTTATTTTATACCCGCGACAGAAATGAGTCCTTCATGGGTTGTGCATCCAATCATCAAAGGCACTCGGTGTGCTTTCCCCTTTGCTATGGTTTTAAGAGGATGTTCCGCAATAAATGCCTTTTCGTCATTTACAGCCTCAACTATGGGTTCAAATCCCTCCCCATACATATGTGGCCTCATTAACACGTACTCCTCCTAAAATATAAATGTAGGTTTTTTATATGAAGGTATTTAATACTAGAACTAGGTTATCGAGAATTATTGTAATAATTTCCTTTCAACCTGTAATGGAAGGACTCTTGGAAGGAGCAAAGTTTCTAAGTCGAGGCTTCTCAAGCATTCCACAAGTTTCTGATTGTCATTTGTGGGGCACTTAAATTTTCCAGCGATTTCTTTCGTCTTTCCAAGTGACGTCTCTAACGTGACTAGTCCCCATGTATTCGAGGCAGCTCCGCTTTGAGCAAAGGCTCGTTGGAACAATCCTTTACTCAAGGGGGAAAGAGTTTGTTGGTGAACGCTTGCACCTCTAAAATATAGTTTTTTCCCTCATTATTAATCTTTACTCTCTTCTATTCTAAAATATTAAGGAAATTAAAGACATCGAAGTGTTATTTCTTATTTAAATTTGAAGGGTGTTTTTGCAAAAAACGTTCACCAAACTGTCTATTAAAAATCGAAACCCACTAAGGAAATAATTGATTTTTACCCAGCAGAAGTTCCAAAAATTGTGACTTGGTTCGGATCCCCGCCGAAATTTTGAATGTTTTGCTTTATCCATTTTAATGCCATTGTTTGATCCTTCAGTCCTTGATTTCCACGTGCAATTTTGTCCCCTGTGGTTAAAAATCCTACAAGAGAAATGGATAGTAAAGTTTAAAAACCTTAAAAAGCTATTGCATTGTTCGGATTCAAAAGGGATGGTCATACCTAAAATGTCCAATCTATATTGAATGGTTACGTAAATGACATCCTCATCCATGAAATATCCGGGAGTGCCCATGTCACTGCTTCCACCAATGTAGGCCCCACCATGAATGTAGCAAATGACTGGCTGTTTAGGCTTTTTCCCTTGTAGTATTTCATTGTGTAGCTGTAAGTTTTCATGAATACATGTTATGCTTAATATAAATTGTAAATTGTATTGCGTACATTTAATTTAATTTGAATGGACACTTCTAATTCCCCATTTGCTTACCTCTTTTGGTACAAAAACGTTCAACTGCAAACAGTCCTATAGAAATACAAATTCAAATTGTAGTTCTTGTTACTTCATTTTGACCTATTTATTATATGCGGTAGGTGTAAATTCTGAAATTACTGTTCTTTTTTCTTTTTACCTCCGACCCATACACATTGCTCGATCCCAAACCCCATAAATTAACTTGAGCACACTCTGTTCCTAATTCTCGTCCGTCAATTACATCAGTCCATTTGTCCGCAGGCTCTGGATCCTATAATGAGAAATTAAATGTCACTGTTATTTAAACTAAAAATGTTATCAACCGGAAGCACCGGTGTATTAAAAACTAACCGCAAATCTCAAACTTCCTAGGGGAGGTTTAGCAAAAGGAATGCGATGCCAGGCATAATATTCCCGTCCGTCCCTTGAAGTTAAAACGCTTCCTCGCACAGGTCCCGTCCCGCTATTTATTACGATTCCATCCTTAACAGTTTTACTTTTGGGCCTAAAATAAAAAGCTATTCCAATTACGATTAAAGAAATGAAGATAAGTTTACGTAACATTTTGTGAAACAATATGTGTTTGTGACCATGAGCGATTTCAGATGAGAAATGAATGTCCAGAAGGTCGTTCCTATACTTTTGATTAGCCTGCATTCATTCGTATGATGTATATGTATGTATGTTTTATCATACGTCTGATTAACACAGCTTCAAAGACTTTCACGCACCTATATACATTATCTGTAGATTCAATGTGCGTTGATAACGTTGGTTGCACTACATTATTATAGTGTGTCACAAATTAAATTGCATATGTTTAAATAGCAACTGTGGATTGGCCTTCAAGCAGAATTATATAATAAAATACAATGTCCATACTCAGGCTTCATTCAATCTTCAGTCCATTCCATCAACTATCATCCACTCTTTTTGTTTTCTCGGTCCGTTTTTATATCTCAGTTAGGACTTTTAGCCTGGAGCTCCACATACACACAATTCTGCTTATTGTTAGTATTATTTAATTGCTGGATAGCACCTTGTCCCACAAATAAGGACTGGCAGATAAGGTCAAGTTTTGGGAGTACTAACTTTAAATGAACTTGAAACCGAGGTGGGTTTGTGCCCACGGCACGGTTCGGAAAAATTTACTCGACAATAATTAATCGAATTCCATGATTGAAATCGTGCATGATGTTCAAACATATAGAACGGGATTTTACAGCTTCTTTAAATGCCGCCCAAAATATATAGGGTGACACCTTTTTCGGACAGGTCTTCAAAATGCCGAACATTGATGCTGGCCTTCTTGGCATCCAGCAGGTCATGATTTGATTGATCAACGATCCCATTGGAAGCAACATTGAAATTAAATTAAATATGAATGGGAAATATCTTTTAGTCTCCTCGATTCGAAGTATATGTTCGAACAGTAATCGAATATAAACTATTAAATATAGTTTATATTTACTTTGGAATATTACTTACAATCAAAAAAATAGCAAAAACGAATCAACAGTTTGCATTTGCATAAGAATTTTGTCTACTTTCTATTTCAACTTGCTTTCAAAGAACTTGTTCGATGTTAGGCTACTGCACTGATACCGTTTTGAGTAATATTTTAATATTACAATGTCTGTAGGCACTCCAACCTCATCTGTGGCGTCCAACAGTCCGAGTTGTCCATTATAAAGTGGGGTTTATCATTTATACTCCGATTCATAATTCATACCCGAAGGTCTAGCAGAGTTGAGTTGTTCATTATAAACTATAAACTGCAGGGCGTCCAAAATTACAAAAGAGACACTCCTTTTCACTAGCTAAAAAATCTGCAAAAAAATCTAGGAAGAATTAGTTTTTATTATGAAACTGGCCCTTATATTTTAAGAAAAAAATAGGTTTAACGCAGTTCATATGATTCATCCTAAAAAGTCAAAACGTATAAGCGTACTTTTGTTTGTATTGCATAAATTTTTGGAAACATACTGACCTTTCGCCTTTGTATTCTTTTGTGAGTTTTACAGTCGGCATGTGCAGCCATAGCCATAAACACTATACATACTGCGAAAACGATTTGGAATGGAACTTGGGGGTTTTCGACAAAACATGAAACCCTGAAAATAACTTGAATTTTTGCATTTCTCAGTTAATTTATCTATATAGCCAAATGCTTCTATTCGAAAAATGGTATTCCTGCACCTTCAATCACCTGCACGGGCGATTTAAGACTCAAATAAGAGGCAGAAAAATATTCAATTGTTGTTCAACACAATGGTTTGCATGAATCATTGATCATGCCTTTCGGCAGTGCTTTATAATACTAAACGTTATATAGTACTATACATACGAATGTATTGCCAATTGAAGAAGTTCAATTTAGGGAAATATGTGGGTGATTGAATGCATATAATTTATTCTCAACTATTTTAATTAAATGGACACAGTGACATTAAAATATTTTTATATATTGTTTTATTTATATAGATACTTGATTCAACTTGATTGTATGCTGGTAGTTATTTTGTTAATAGAAGTAAGTAGCTAATCATTACGGTTTTTAAAACATCTATAGTAAAACATTTTCGGTGAGAGAACGTTTTTTGTAATCCATTTTTGTTACCCAAATGTGCTTCATATTTGAAATCAATGTTGAAAATTCAATGTTGTATAAACATAACGTCGGCTAAGGTGCAAAAGGGGCTATAATTTTGTTTTTCCCATAACGTTACAAAAATTATAGCCCCTTTTGCACTTTAGCAGACAATAAGCTATTATAGCGATAATACTGTAAAACCGTTGCGGATGGAAATAAATACTTTTACTTTTGGGAGCTCATGTCAGCAGATAAAATGGTGTTCGTACAATTCCCTTCGATCGTTTTTAAACCACTGATAGTGATGTACGTAGATACACACGTAATAACTAAGTTAAACGTTCAAAGCAATGAAAAAATCGTTTTGGAAGCATGGACAATATATATAGGTACTTGTTTCCGGTGTTAATGGTAAGGTCTATATATAAAAGGAAATTACCAGAACGCTCGGAAGACATGTATCGTAAGATCTACAGCGGTTGGAGAAATGACAATAAATTTTTCGTTTTGACAAACCCGTTCGTACATTTGAAGTTTCTATTCGTACGTTCGTACGTAATTAATTACTTCGTTGTAACTTAAGGAAATATTCTAGTTGACAGTCATTAGGCATTTGGAGTTGGATTGAGAAGAACCTATTTTCGGTGTCAGTAAAAGTAAAATATTGGTAATAGCTAGTATACTTGTAAAAAAGTGTTGAGTTTATTTGGGGAAACAATAATTATTATTATTTCAAAGCTCATCATTTTGAAAGTTGTCTCTCATCATTTTGAGGGTGGTCCGTTGGAGAAATAAAATTAATTAAAAGCGAATATTCCTATTTGAGGGCGCTTGTCTACGTGGCAACAATTTCTCTTTACTATAATTAAAGCACGGTAAGTACGTTTTACGATTACGGTATGCATGCGTGAATATTGCAGTAGGAATGCTTTAATATTGTTGTTATGGTAAACAATAATTTGTTTTATATTTAGGGGCAAGGAGAGATTTGTTATATCATGGCAGGAAGATACCCTCGTCACGTTACTGTGTATACTGATGGATCATGTCGTAATAATGGACAATATGGGAGAAATTCTGCTGGCATTGGGGGCTACTTCGAGGACAACATGTCTTTGTGAGTTAAATAATTTCCTTTTAATGTAAAGCCTTTAACAATCTATGTATTCTACTTTTACGGGCACCCTTAACTGATCACTACCGACGTTACCTATGAACGTACGTCATGACCAATCCAGAAGATTTATTAATTATTAACATCCGTGTGACTTAAAAATTCATTGGTAGATTGGATGGGATGTTTAGTTGCATTGCAATGAGGAGCGAAATTACATATCAATTAGGAATAAACTGCAATTAATTTTTACAGGAACTTTTCTGAACGGGTGAAGGGAGATCAAACACCGTCTGTTGCCGAAATTCAAGCTGCCACTAGAGCCATTCAAATTGCGAAGAATCATGGTAAAAATAATATTGAACATGTGCTTCCATAAATAAATAAATTTCTGCTGCAATAAATAATAATAATTGCATCATAGAGAATTTACCAAAGCTGTAATGGAAAAAGTTTATAGGTGGTAGAAAGTTGTGCATACCCAGAAGTGTTTTTACGATTTTTGTTTTTTTAAATTCAAGGCTACACAGATGTCACTTTGATCACGGACTCCAAAGTTGTAGCCGAGGCTGGCAATGGTTTGTTGAATCAATGGAAAGCCACGGGTTACCAATCTGTTCCCTGCGAGTTCAGCTCGGATGGGTCGATGGTTAAAAATCGTGAGGAATTCCAGAAGCTGGATAGTGCCATGCAAGGAATAAAAGTTAACATCGTAAGTTTATTTTTCTTTTTTAAAACTTATTAAAATGTGATGGCTAACGCTTCTTCCTCGGGACAAGACACTTGTGTTGGTCACAGAAAATATTACATATTTTTTCAATTCAGGCAAATACTGCCCCAATGCCCTCGAAGAATTTTCTTACATGATTCTCAACTATTGAAATGAATTTGACATTAAAAATATTAAAATTTTTAGAAACACGTTGCTGGTCACAGCGGAATCTACGGCAACCAACAAGCACACAGGCTTGCTCAAGAAGGAGCGTCCAAGTGAGGACAATAGAACGTTTTTCTCTTTTTGGAGACTCTGAGAAAAAATAACTGCAAGAATTATTATCCGTTATGTACATGTCATCTTTATTCTGTATTGAGTGGAACTTACAATTAATAAATAAAAAACTTCCATTTCAGCTGTAATTTATTGCCATTCTTGCAGTAACTTTAAATTTTTTCAGTCAATTTTAGAATCCCCATTGCCTTTTATCACATTCTTGGCCGAAGTTCGAAAGCATAACGCAGCAAAGCTGACTCATAATCCATACTAAGAATTTATATTAATTGATTATCATTTGTCCTATTTGTAGGGATAGCGAGGAACTCATTAAGATATCACAATGCCTCATTGCATCTCTCCTCTCATATTTTCCGTTCCTCTGAATGAATTATGTTACATTACAGCACTTGTAGTCAAGGAATGGGTTCCCTGAATTTAATATACAGCTTCATTTGTACTTATTATTTACAATAGTTCATAAACTTGAAGTTCCATAAAACTGTACTGTAGTAAATTTTGTCAACGGATTTTTAATATTCAGTGCCCATATTCAGCCGCTTGACATGTCTATACTTTATTACAAACGAATATTTACCTTGTAAAATACATGTGACGTATAGGTTCATGCTATGCTTACTCTGCAATAAAATATATGCGTATCAGAGCCCACAACACACTTCTACCCTTTTCTAGCGACTTGGCTTGGCAAAGACTTGTTGAGGCTTAGTTATAGCTGTAGCTGGAAACTGGTTTTTATTACGAACGAACACGCAACAAGCAACGCAGCAAAGATTCATTCATTCACTTTAAGTTCATATAAATACATACTACATACTTACTTACATGTACATTTAAAAATAAACAAAAATCTTGTAGCCAACTTGCTGTGCATTTGTTCAGGTTACATGTGAGCCAGCATATTGTGGGGGAGATCTTTATTCAAGCAACAGATCAGAGCGGGAAACTCTTGAAGTGTGAGAGTGTGCGTCTGCAACATCAATTTAACAGAGGGAAAAGTTTATGTTTGTATTACGTTGAATAGGTTTGTGATATTGTGAATAATATAGCTGAGTGAGCCACTCATTACATTATATAGTTATTACTGAATTTTTCAAATGAATATTTCCTTAAAATTAAGGACTTACATGGTTATAAAAAATCTGTTGTGTTCAATGGCGAACTGATAGTGTGGTTGGGGGTATTTAAAAGA
>JAQFXU010003836.1:0-15071 GCA_034693705.1 Spatulosminthurus flaviceps
TCGCAATTTTTTTCGACCCGAACCCGGGTTCGGGCCGGGCCGAATCGAGAAACCCGGTTTCGGGCCCCAGCTCTAATCCCAACAAAGAATTTTTTCACATTTTCATTGGTCAATGCTATTGGACCATTACCCGCTTTCCAGAATGACATGGATTAACCCTATTGATTTTTAACGTGTTCAATACGATTTTTTAGTACTTCGTCTGGTTTGCCCTGAATTACGCTTTTTTATGCTTAAATGTCGCTTTTTTAAGGAATAATATTTACTGCTAAAGTTCGAGGCCAATTTTGGAATATTCACAATTTCTGTGTTTCGTAATGTTGCAAAGGTTATGTTATTGTTTGTTCGCAAAGTCTCGTCGTATTGGAGCTCGTACAATGAACAATTTAACATTTATATTTGAACTTAAATGGTCGGCGCCTAAGATAAACAGTTGTGAAAAATTCCTCCAGAGCACATTCCTATCCATTAAAATCGTTGGAAAACACATTGGAAGAAAATAATCTTATATTTGGTGGCCCACACTATATTTTATGTGGGAGTGCTGCTATGCAATTTTGTTGAAAGATTATCATCCAAATATGTTATTTCCATTTTCAAACCAACGTGACGGCATATAAAAATTTTTTTAATTATTTTTCCGAGATTTTTTTCTTTCCACCCCAGTGAAAGTGTGCAATTATTGAGCAATTAAAGTAATTAATTTTCCAAAGTTAAAATCTACTACAGAAGTTTAAAAACCCGTATCGTGCGATGAAAAAAGAATAGCAATAGCAAAAAGTATAAAATCATTCCAAATCAAAAGGTTTTTGAATGACAAAAATTTTATTTAAAGTTGTCATACATTCGCCGGATTAATTTGACTGCATATTTAAAAAAGGCTTTTTAATTGTAACACTTTGACGCCAGTTAATAAACTACAGAAAAACATTCAAGCCCTCATTTTCAAGATATAGAATTTACTAAATTCGCTAAAAGTGCAATTACCAAAGAGTAGAAGTTGGATAGCCGTAGATGTTCATTATAAAATGGAAGGTTTCATTATGGAAAAATATACTCCACAGGTTTACCCCTGTTTGTATTCAAATTAACAATATTTGAGGAGAACTTGATTCCAAAGTGTGCTGTAAGCTCGACAAGGTGAGTTATTTTATTTATTTCCTTCAGATCAACCTTTTCGTAGTATACAAACTGAATAAACTTTTTCCCAGCGCAGCGCAAAAACAACAAACAAATGTTCCAAATGTACAACCTTGACCCGTGACCCCGGTTAACTTTGATGACCTCCAGCGGTCAACGGGTTGGCCTGATGAATTTTTTGTCCATTTAAACATTTGTCATGGGGTCCTTTGGATCCCGAATTTCCAACATTGACCCGTGACACCGTGAGACCTTTCCTGACCTCCCTGGGTCAACCCAATAAGATTCCGAGCAAAAAAAAGTCCACAGTGGTTTCTGTCAATTTTCACCAAAATTGAAAGAACCAATCCTTCGGAATCTTCCCCCCTGCAAAAACCGCACGGATTGACCTCAGAGTTCATGTACGCTTGCTAAAGTGAAATTTCTTTTGCCAATGTGCTCTTTTCAGCCAAGAACGGGTGTGAGGCTAAGACATAGCCATACACCATCTGCCTACTGTTAATTAGAATATCTGAGAGGACTTGGAACTGTGTCCAAGTCACTCTCATCAGTCTGACACCTACCGCTCGAGAGTTGAGACTCTCTCTCTCTCTCATCATCCATACACACTTATCCTCAATAAACCGACTAATATACACAGTAACTCTTTGTGATTATCTCTCATTAGCCAAGCATAGTCATTATGAGCATCCCAGATTAACCCTGTCACGGGCGTAGACCAACATCGTTAGCAATAGTTCTCAGGTCTTTAACTTGTAAATCTACTCCAACAAATACTGCCATGATAATAAGGGTTTGAATTTTGTATTATTAAAAAATAACTGGCGCAGAAATATGACAACTGTAACAATTATTGTTATTGACCAATTTCTTTCAATACTAATTTAAAATTGTAATCATATCGCATCTTTCTTCATCAATTCACAGACGTTTTATGCACGCTTGTGTGCTGCTTGGGTATTCAAAATTCTCAAAATTTTGAAACTAACCTTTAAATGTACGAATAATTTATTCTGGATGTTGAAAATATTTCTAAACTCCAAACCACCAATTGCAATCAATTTTAAAAATTCGGAAAATTTCTAAATTTCTATATCTGTAAAACATCCAAATTGAATTTAAGGAAAACTTTTTTTTTTAAATCCGTGGTAAAATTGAAGCTGAATCTGTTCCCTGTGTGAATTCTTAATCAAAGTTTATCACGTTTACACGATACGTTTTTGGTTTTTCGAGATGATGTTTTGAACGTGATTTGAATATTACGCGCTATCAAAATAAAAATTATCCGAGAAATTTAAAAAAGTTCAAATGTTTCAAATGTTAAACTACAGATTTACCTATTGTAGACATATTTTTAAAAACTAGGCATACTAATGTATTGAACATCTCGAATCGAAAGCTATTTTCAAAACTGCTGAAGTTTCACGCCGTTTGCGGAAATCCTTTCCTTGGGGCTGTCTCACGAACCGCAGATCGTCAACTCTGCTATATCAATTTCAAGGGGTCACTTTGAGTATGGACAACTGGGGGTAAAAAATACCCCAAAAATTCGGGGATATTCAGGGGGTTTTGAAAAACTAAAACATCCAAACTATAAGTCGAAAACATCCCTCATATCTTTGAAACTATTAGAAGTAAAACCACGTGTGATGGCAATTCTGAAAGCCAAAATGTTAGGCTTTTAGAATCTACCACCCTTATGTCTCTATATGATGTACATCCAATGTTATAATGGAGACAATTTCCGTGAATTTCACGTTTTTACAGCCCTGTCTTAACAATAGATGCTCAAATAGTAAGGAAAAAGCGCTTTCACAGAGAAATCTTAATAATTTTTCCTTTAAAATGAGACCATGCTCAACTCTCTACTTTAAGGTATTCCATAGGGCCTGGTAGAATTTGTAAAGGATGTCACCCTATTTACACTGTGTTAAAAAAATCCACATCCAAGCCCATAGTGGCCCATGTAGTAGGGTTGGAAGGGTGAAATCTCACTAAGGATGGAGTAATTTACTATGGTGTACCACAAAAAACTTGTGTACATCAATTTTTTTCACTACTTTGTTTTTCGGGAATTGAAATTTTTTGAATTGCCGCCAAACTGGTCAAAAAAACACGTTGTGCTTAGTACGTGACTTCAGGTAAGACTTTCATACCATGTACATATAGCTGGATATTCTCCTACCACTAACCTACACAAACTCTCCAATGGAAATAAAATTACAATGAGTTATATAGGGAAACTTTTCTGTCAGTTCTATTTATTTAGGAAGTTATTTTCTCTGTGATAAGATATTTTCTTGGAGGAAAATACGGATTCCGTCGGAATGTCAACAATTTATACGTAAGAATACTCATAGATGGAAATCAAACGGAGAAAATGGTACCACAATAATTAGGATCGAAGGCATGATTCCTGGTAATGGCCAGGTGGCATAAAGTAAGACAACATCCATTAGCATTTTATACACGAAGCACATGAACGGCGTCTGTCTGTAACACCAAAAACTCAAAAATATTTATTATTTCTACTGCCCTCCCTACTTTTACCTTGGGTTCTGAACATCTTTGTACATGAATTTAGGGGATACTATATGAAACAACGTAACTGGATATTCTCCAACTAAATTAAACTATACGAGTGCTTAAAATAGTAGAAGTACGTAATTAAGGCTCAGTCGACAGCGTAGATCAAGTCATTTGTGCTCCTGTGCTCCATTTAAATTCTGCTTCGATAGAAAGTCTTTTCCCGCGTATGTACAGGTGCCTATTGATTCTTCAACCCTCGGTTGCTTCTAAGAACGCGTCATGGATTGAAGAGTGAGCGTTCTAGAAGCTTCAAGAAGGAAAAACATGTTGTTGTCTAGGGGAGGTTTATAACCTGAAATGCTCGGACTTTGTGGAGTCTCCTTGATTAAACTTGCTAGTCTAACTTTCCATCTAGGATAGTAATTTCATCAAAAGTTTGCACACATTAACTCCAGCTCTCCTAAGTCAACCATGGGCATAACTTCCAGTGAAAATTAATTTTCTCAATCAACTGTGGATAAATGTAAAATATTCCAAGTAACATATTTCCAAGGCAAGTAAATTCCTCAACTTTGTTTCCTAAATAAAATGCTCATGCCATACTGTATGCATATAAGGTAGAATAAAGGATATGTGCGGTTTACATAAGCAAGGATTTTAATGTACGAAGCCCACTCTTTTAACGCTTATGTTGAGAAATCCATGGAAAACTCTTTTAATTAGGTCCAGGGTGGTTCCAGGAGCCAGGGGTTCATTCCTTATTCATAAATGTAAAGGTTTTACCTATGTTGGAGAATTGAGGACAAGCTTTCAGTTTATTCTGACTGGGCTTAATTAAATTGAACATTTTATACATATTCGTGCTTCAGCTTCAAAGCCCTGGCAGGATTTTTGTGTGAATACGAGGATTTCCTCAGTACGTACTTCCCAGTCGCGTCGGAAGGTTCACAGTTCTCAGAATAAAATCAAGTAGAGTTTCTAAACAGTTTCCACACATCAAACCCTAAATTATTTTGTAAAAGTATCCAAACTGTTCGAATTCTTTTGTATCTCACCAAATATTTTATTGTATAAAATTATATAATAAAAAATATTTTGTAAATCCTGGAATTTATAACACATATTTAGTATTGAGTTTCCGTTTTAATGTTTATGGTGTGTAGGAAAACAAAAACTGTAACGGCAAAATCAATTTCAATCTGAAAGGATTTCAATTTGCAAAAGGAGCAGAGCGGGTGATGAAACACTCCTCAGTTGAGTGAACAATATTTAGTGGGCAGGTCATTTGTAAAATTTAGACAACTCAGGAAATTTTTGTCCAAAATCAGAAAAAAGCTATAACGTCGACACTTTGGTGCCACCTAAAATCACAATATTACGTTGAAATCAGCCTTGGCAGTGCATGCAACTCGAGAGATATATTTTGTTAGATACTCAGATTCTTTTCCAAAATGCTTTCCTCTCTGGATTTAAGATTCAATTTAATCGCAATCGATCTAATTGGTAAATTGAATGTTCTTCCCCTGACGTTGGATTGGGAGAGCGGGACGGTCCGATTCCAGAGTGGAGCCCGGAGGCTGAGAATCTGGAAACTGCAATTAATTTTATTTAAAATTATTTCTCTTTTGAAACTTCTCGCCCTATTTCCTGTACTCAATGGGCAGGAGAATATAAGTTTGATCGCTTTGGCTTTTCATTTTATTTATTTGGCGGGTCAAAGCACGCCTTATTTCCTGATCAGGCATATATTTTACTTAAAGGGCAAGGAAAATTCCTACCTTCTTTCTCTGATACACGAGAACAACGGATTTCCATACATTCCACAAAAAAGTAAGAATTCAAAATTTTTAATCAATGAAAATATGTAGGAACTCAAGATGAGGGCGGTGCTTGAATCAATTTTGATTTGACCTGAAAAATTTTGATTGAATTCAATTTGGTTCTCACAATTTCAACTTCGGGCACATTTGGTTCAAAATGTACAATCAAATTGAATGAAAATCCATAGCCCAAATCAGAGGGCAATGAAGGTCGACCAATCGGTTGAGCTTCATTGGCTTTTTTATCCATTTCGCAAATCATGAATTGACTTAAAAACGAAGAAAGCGATCCAATGTAATGCTCATATTGCTTTTGAATTAAACTGAATTAATGAAGCTGGGATTGCATGGATTATATAAAAATGTCTGAATAAAGCAGACAATTAGTCCAAGCTGAAACTTACCGCTCCTCTCAAGTCTCTTTTTTTTTTAAATCGTGTCCCACACTTCCTAAAATTTTTCTAAATCCATTTCGAAATTCCAAAATTGAATCGAAATTTTTTTGTCTTGCCCATTTTCTTCCCAATACACATTTTCAAAATGTCAAGCAAGTGGGTTTTAGCGACTTGGAATTGATCAATGAAATCATTGATTTTAATGTAACGAAATAGTGTGAAGAACCTGTGAGTGTTCAGATATCACGCAATCAAGAGTTACCACTCTTTGCAAATTCTTTCGTATTCTTTTTAAAACGAAATCCTCAAATTCAAAATTGTTGCCAACGCTTTGAGTAATTTGAAATGGGATGTCATCAATGAACTTTACTATTGAAATTTTAATCTTAAAAGTTCATGTGATAACATTGCAAATTGCCCATGATAATTTTGAGTGAAGGAAATTGTTAAGAACGAAATTTGATGTTGAGGTTTTTTTGAATTATCCCGTGCATTAATTTTTTTTGGAAATGCGGTCTACGTAGGATTTAAGTTTTCTAGAATTGAATTATTACTGTCCTACTTCAACGTGTTCAAATTCTTTTCAATTTAATTTGCAGGTAGTAATGAACAATTGGAATCGAAATTAACGCTTCGAAGCGTGCACTTTGCAATTTGTAGTAAAAAATAAAATAAAAAAAATAATAAATATCGGGGCTTATACTCCAACCTCTACCTGTTAAGGTCTGTCGGAGTTGTCAAATATCTTAACCTTTACTAGTTCAGTTTACTTACAAAGTTCAATGTATGACACACTAACTATGAGTAACTCCAGCTCTCTGGGGCCATCATTGTAAACCCGCGAAGGCGGTCATAGGTCTGAGCGGTCAGGGGAAAAACCCAGTGGGAAAAAACCCCTTTCCTTTAATACGAACTACAAGCCACTCCGGGATTCGAACCCGGGACTCAGACAACACTCGTAAACGAGATCCTAGCCACTTAGCTATCAGGCGCCAACTGCGATTTGTAGTAGGGGTATTTAGGCAAGGCAAATATAAGATTTATGACTTGGTAAGTTCATTTGTTTTCCCTTTGTTCTGACAGGAAGCGGATCGTTCCTGAAGAAATGGATAATTTCTCTGAGGACGCGATCCATTTCGGAGTTGGCTATCATTTTCATGCCTCTTTGTTATTTCTTCTTGTTCTTGTCCTTCTTGGTCCTGTTTCTTTGGGACCAATTACATTATAATATTTTTACTGTTCTGCTCTACTCAAACATTCCTGGCATTTACAAAACTCCACTCTCCTTCACTCTCACGTATCTTTTTGAATGTTTCGCTCTCCTTACAAATATTTCAGCCCTACAAGTTTGTGATTACGTCATTCTAAACGAACTTTCCGTACTCGAATGGGGCTCTTTCGGCAGGATATCCACAAATATTGAGTAAGTTTAAATTCAGTATATTATTTTGCTTGAAAAATTACAATGGCAACTCAAATCACGGTCATAATTTCTCTCGACTAATGTTTCTTTTCCGTCTATAGAAAATTTAAAAAGAGTCGCGGAAAAGTAAATGCTGCTGAAGGCGTGATGAAGGAATTTAGAATCGCTCAACTCAAAGTGCAACTCATCAACTACGTCTACGCTGATTGCCATTATGCTGTTAAACTGGCACTAATTGTCATATCGATTCTTGGTATTTTCACGGGTGTCAGGTGCTTGGGAAATTACTTGGTCATAGGAGGTTTATTTATTTATATGGGCTTTTGGTGTATTACCTTATTTATTTTCCTCTTTGGGAAAATGTATCAAGTTCAAGAGAAGATGTACGAGTTAAAGAGAAAAGCAGCGTCCAGTATGATTGGAGCTAAATCAAGCTTGGAAATGAAGTACATGGAAAGATTCTTGGCCTCAGTTAAATGCGACGGAATTAGAGCGGGTTCATTCTACACGTTAGACCGAAGCTCAACCCCAGAATTCGTGGATTACGTCTTCAAGCAAATTGTCAGCCTGCTTATAACATTTCCATAGATAATAATGCCACCCGGGAGTTTTTACTCACAATCACCCAACCTGGTACATGCAAGGAAAAACTGAAAGGCTTGTCAATGGCGGGTCTGAAATCACATGCATATCCATAAATTTTGTCCTACAATAATTAAAAATTTAAGAGTACTTTGAAACAAAATGATATTTTTAGATTTCCTGGAAAACTTGACTCTATTTTCAAAGTTTCAGGATTGATTTTGTGCAAGAACTTGTGCTATTTTAAACTTGAAAAGTCAATATTTGCTTAAAATATCCCACGCCTTATCTTGAACTTCACATGGACCTTGCCTGTACATATTAGCCTATAACTAACATTTGCTCAAATTGTACGAGTGTTACGTACCACTTTCCTTCAATGCACACTAAAATCTAACTAGTTGAGATCATTTGTTACTATTTCACATTATGCACTACGCACTCACATTTTATGTCAGCAGACTAAAGGATTTATCATCAAGTAAACTACATCTTCAGCTCCACACGATCAATTATTGAGTATTTAATAAATGCAGGTTGAGGATATTTTCTGAATTTTTAGTGCCTCCCCTATTTTCGTCGGCATCATTTGTGTCTTGTTTTAACACGTTCTTGTTAAAATATTGGTTTGCTCAAATTTGGTCCGGTGGTGGAAAATTGGTATAGTTGTAAAAATACAGATACATTGTTGCAAAAACACCTTGTTTACAAATATCTTAATTTTGAGAAAATGTACTTGTAAAATTGCATTGTTATAAAACTATGTTGTAAAAAGGTGCTGTTGTAAACATATGTTGTAAAATGATGTTGTTGTAAACATTGTATTGTTGTGAAAGTGTATTGTTGTAAAATGGTGCTATTGTGAATTTATAGTCATATACCTCTTTTTTTCAATGAGCACTAAAGTCTAAATTGTTGAGAGAGTATTTATTTTTTCACTATGCACACACACTTTATTAAGGATTTATGAGCAAGTAAACTACAATCTTCAGCTTTACAAGACCATTGAGTACCTAGTAAATATAATACATATATATAGTTTCGGGATATTTTCTGAATTGTTTGTGCCTCCCAAAATTTTCTTTGGCATCATTTTTGTCTGGTTGTAAAATGATCTGGTAAATAAACGGAATTGTTGGAAATTGGTCTGGTGGCAAGTGGGTGGTGTTTTAGGGTAACTTGCTGTAAAACTATCTTGTTGTAAAAAGGTCTTATCGTACAATTGAACTGTTTTAAAATGTCGTTGTGGTAAAGTTGTGGTGTTATAAATATAACACGTCAAATATTCTTGTTGTGAAAACGTTGTTGTAAATTGTTGTAAAATTGCTCTGTTGAAAAATGGTGTTTTATTAAAAATATGTTGTTGTAAATTGGTATTGCGGTGAACTGGTCGTGTTTTAAAATTTTCTTGTCTGTAAAATGGTATTCTTGTAAACTGATGTTGTTGTAAAATATTATTGATGCAAAATGTTATTGTTGCAAACTGATCTTGTTCTAAAATCTATTTGCCGAAATTCCAGGATTAATTAATGGTTTAATTTCTAATATGTAAAAATTTTAAATATCCCTTCCCACACTGTTGACCTTTATTTTGAAACAATTTCATGTTCATTAGTTCCAACCCACAGAACATAGGCCGTAATGGATCCTAAAGACGGGATGAATCATTTGTGGGAAATCCTTCGATCGGCGTTAAACTTAAACAATTAAGAAAAATATTTTTGGTGTTCCACAAGCAAAAGCCTTAGCAAACGCTGTGAAGATATTCGTGCCATTTATTTTTGCTAGCACTGCTGCATAATTTACATGACGCCATGAAAAATATCTTCATATAATAAAACAACGCCAGAGCGAAATTGCTGGAGATGAGGCAAACATTTCCCGCAGAGATTTGTTTCTCATATAGTGGGCAAAAAGTTGCAAATGAACTCAAGGGAATAATTTCAAGAATCTTTATTCCTTTTCCTAAATGCGCCCCAAAATTATTGGTTTTGAAGGTCATATGTTCTCCTTAGCTTAAAGCAATAAATAGTAGAATTACTCCTGTAAACATTTTGACTTCTTAGGCCAGTAAAGATTTCTCTTGGTTTGAGTTAAAAAAAATGGTACAGTTATTATTATTCAACTTCCAATTCAAAAGTATTCAACCCTTTTTTAATAGTCATTTGTTCATGTATTAAAAAATGTATCTTCCCTTTGAAGATTTACTTAGCAACACGAAATTATAGGCTGCATAAAACGATGTAGGTAATAATTACTTATAATTATTATTATATATTATAATTTTGCCGTTAAAAGTCAACAACTATTTTAGATCAAAAGGCTTTTTATTGAAAACGTATTTGTGTAGGAAATTAAAAAAATGAGTTGCGATGAAGAGAATTTCCTGCATAACTTTAAGCTGGGGGTTTCCATTTAACTCACGTTTTGTCCTGATGAAATTCACACTGCCGAAGTTAGACGCCGATTTTAGAAATCGTATTTTAAGTCCAAAAGTCCGCCCGGTGGTTAAAGAAGCCGAAGTTAAAATTAGTATTTAGCTTGAAAAATGTTATTTTAAAGTAAAAAATGGAAATATTTAATTTCGATGAAATTATTGCTTTTAATTGTAAAAAGTTGGCAATCGGAAGAATGGCTGGCCACATGAAATAATGCGATATAATTGGAGAAATAACTGAAACTGAATTTCTTACTCCCAAAGTGAGTATAAAAGCAAATGTTCAAGCAATCAGACCTTGAATCTTTCTGGACGATTGGAGTTGCTCTGATCTCTTGGAAGATAGATGCAGGGAGTTGCTCCCTAAATAGCTTTCGCATACACTAGGGAAAACAGAACATTTTTAAATCCCCTACTCCCAACTAACTACGCTCTTGCACTTATCCCGGGTCAAGACAAGTTCTCAAGTTTGGGTTGCAGATGTTAACACATTTTTGCTGAAGGGGTTTACTACCGTACCGTGATGTCGAAACTAGCCATGTTGCAGTCCATTGAAGCTGTCTATGCTGTAGTCTATTGAAGCTGTCTATGCTGCAGTCTATTGAAGCTGTCTATGCTGCAGTCTATTGAAGCTGTCTATGCTGCAGTCCATTGAAGCTGTCTATGCTGTAGTCCATTGAAGCTGTCTATGCTGCAATCCATTGAAGCTGACTATGCTGTAGTATTTGAAGCTGTCCAATAATGATCGTGCTGTTATTACACATGCTACATACCTATGAATTATTGCCAACACCACATGTCTATGCTGATGTCAATGCTATTACACATGCGCAGATGAATATTTATGTAAATAAATGATGTTTAATTGAATAATTATTAAAGTTTGCTATTACTATAACAATAGCAGGTCCTTCGAAAACCTGAACAACCACGTTAACCCAAATGGCTCGTTAACACAAGGATCAGTAGAGAAACAGAATGAAAAAAAGAATAAAAAAAGTCACAAATTAGCCCTGACGAAGGTCACTGCTCGTGGCAGAAAGCTAGGCAATTATTAATAAATGTGATTCATTTAAAACCACGTATTCCAATTATTTCAAAAAATGGTAGAGAAACAGAAAATAAAACATGTCAATTATGAACTTCACTGAAGCGCTCAAGCCGTTCCAAAATTTCAGAAAAATTTAAACTCCAGTGAATTTCTGTTATTTTAAAAAAAATTTGTTTCACCTTGTTCCAGTTTCGCCGTTTTTGACCCACTTCTTGAAAATTAAAGGTTAAATTAGGGCATAGATTTTCAAAATGAAACTTTTTTCAAAAAATTTAATATTTTTTTTTCTGTCAGTTCTATTTATTTCGGAAAAAAATAAGAAAAGTTTTCTCTATGATAAGATATTTCCTTGGAAGAAAAGACCGATTCCGCCGGAATGTCAACAATTTCTACGGAAGAATATTCATGGATGGAACTCAAATGGGAAAATGGTACCACCATTAGGATCGAGGCCATGATTCCTTCTAAAAGGCCAGTTCGCATAAAGCGAACGTTGCACACTCTACCTATACATTGGCATTTTATATGCGAAGCACATGAACGGCGTCAATCTGTTACACCAAAATATCAAAAATATATATTATTTCTACTACACTTTCTACTTTTACCTTGGATTCTGAACATCTTTGTACATGAATTTAGGTGAGACTACATATATGAAACAACGTAACTGGATATTCTCCAACTAAATTAAATTATACGAGTGCTTAAAATAGTAGAAATACGCAAGGCTCACTCAGTCGACAGCGTAGCTCAAGTCATTTATGCTCGTGTGCTCCATTTAATTTCTGCTTCGACAGAAAGTCTTTTCCCGCGTATGTACATGTGCCTATTGATTCTTCAACCCACGGTTGCTTCTTGTCATGGAATGAAGAGTGAGCGTTCTAGAAGCTTCTAGAAGGAAAAACATGTCACGGGGAGTTTTATAACCTGAAATGCTCGGACTTTGTGGAGTCTCTTTGATTAAACTTCTTGCTAGTCTAACTTTCCTTCTAAAATTGTCATCAAAAGTTTCCACACATTAACTCCAGCTCTCCTGAGTCAATCATGGGCCTACGTGCATAACTTCCAGTGAAAATTAATTTTCTCAATCAATGATGGGTAAACATAAAATATTCCAAGTAAAACATTTCCAAGGCAAGTAAATTCCTCAACTTTATTTCCTAAATAAAATGCTCATGCCATACTACTGTATGCATATAAGATACAATAAAGGATATGTGCGGTTTAAATAAGCAAGGATTTTAATGTACGAAGCCCACTGTTTTAACGCTTATGTTGAGAAATCCATTGAAGCTCTTTTAATAAGGTGGTTATATAAAGGTTTTTCCTATATTGCAGAATTGAGGACAAGCTATCATTTTATTCTGACTGAGCTTCATTAAATTGGACATTTATACATGTTTGTGAGGCTCCTTCAACTTCCAAGCCCTGGCAGGATTATTGTGTTAATACGAGGATTACCTCAGTCCGTACTTCACAGTCAGAAGGAATGGCAGTTCTCAGAATAAAATCAAATATAGTTTCATAACAGTTTCCACACATCAAACCATAAATTATTTTGTAAAAGTATCCAAACTGTTTGAATTCTAAATTTGTATCTCACCATATAATTTATTGTATAAAATTATATAATGAAAGATATTTTGTAAATCCTGGAATTTATATCGAGTAAGTCCACGGGGAATGTGGAAGCCCAAAACATCATATTTTTTAAAATTAGTCATTTTCAGCAGAAGTAACGTGTGCTTGCTATCATAAGCAACGGCGTTGGAATTTTTGTAATAGGTTCAACTGTTACGGAATAATGGCCAAAAACGCCATTTTTTGTATTTAAGTCTGTATCTCCCGAACAAATGGGGCGATTTGACTCATTTTTGATATGATATGTTCAAAAATAAGTTTTTCAATGCAGGTTTTCACAGTTTTTGGAAATTTTGAAAATTGGCTGAAATATAGGGGGCAGAGTAGGAATAAGTAGAAAAAATGCTGCTTATTAAAATGCGGTAGAGCCTGAATTTGTAACTTACTTCTACTCTGTCCCTTATACTTCAGCCAATTTTCAAAATTTTGAAAAACGGTGAAAACCTGCACTGAAAAACTTATTTCTGAACACTTTAGTTTAAAAAATGAGTCAAATCGCCCCATCAGTTCCGGAGATAAAGACTTAAATACAAAAAATGACGTTTTTGGCCATAATTACGTAACAGCTGAATCTATTACAAAAATTCCAACGCCATTGCTTATGACACCCAGCACACGTTACGTTCGCTGAAAATGAAATTTTTTAAAAAATATGATGTTTTGGGCTTACATTTTCCCCGTGGACTTACTCATCACATATTTAGAATTGAATTTCCGTTTTAAAATTTATGGTGTCTAAATTTTAGCAAAACAAAAACTGCAACGCCAGGTCGTGATGCCGATAATTCCCCTACGGCTTTTCATTCAGAAAGGATTTCAATTTGCAAAAGGAGCAGCGCTGGTGATGATACACTCCTCAGTTGAGTGAACGATATTTAGTGGGCACCTCAATTGTAAAATTTAGTCTAATCAGAAAATTTGTATCCAAAACCAGAAAAAAGCTATTACGTCGAAACTTTGGTGCCACCAAAAATCACAGTGTTACATTCAAATCAGCCCTGGCAGTGCAGCAACTCGAGAGATATATTTTGTTCCATACTCAGATTCTTTTCCAAAATGCTTTCCTCTCTGGATTTAAGATTCAATTTAATCGCAATCAATCTAATTGGTAAATTGAATTTTCTTCCCCTGACGTTGGATTGGGAGAGCGGGACGGTCCGATTCCAGACAGGAGTCTGGAGACTGAGAATCTGGAAACTGCAATTTATTTTATTTACAATTATTTGTCTTTTGAAACTTCTCGCCCTATTTCCTGTACTCAATGGGCAGGAGAATAGAAGTTTGATCGCTTTGGCTTTTCATTTTATTTATTTGGCGGGTCAAAGCACGGTTTATTACCTGATGAGGCATATATTTTACTTAAAGGGCAAGGAAAATTGCTACCTTCTTTCTCTGATACACGAGAACAAAGGATTTCCATACATTCCACAAAAAAGTAAGAAATTAAAATTTTAAATTAATTTAAATATGTAGAAACTCAACATGAGGGCAGTGCTTGAATCAATTTTGGTTTGACCTGAAAAATTTTGATTGAATGCAATTTGGTTCTCACAATTTTAATTTCGGGCACATTTGGCTCAAATTGTACAATCAAATTGAGTGGAAAATGTATAACTCAAATCAGAGGGCAATGAAGGTTAACCATTCGGTGAGCATCAGCATGTGTTTGTACTGACAATAAGTGCATAATGCATCGGTAACTACACTCTAAAAAATAGTTTTGGAAATAAACAGGACTCCACACATATAAAAGATTTCTGACTTTGTAAGTTCATTTGTTTTCCATTTGTTCTGACAGGAAGCAGATCATTCCTGAAGAAGTGGATAATTTCCCTGAGGACGCGATCGATTTCGGAGTTAGTTATCATTTTCATGCCTCTTTGTTTTTTCTTCTTCTTCTTGTCATTCTTGGTCCTGTTTCTTTGGGACCAATTACATTATAATATTTTTACTGTTCTACTCTACACAAACACTCCTGGCATTTACAAAACTCCACTCTCGTTCACTCTCACGCATCTTTTTGAATGTTTCGCCCTCCTTACAAATATTT
>JAQFXU010003837.1:0-15068 GCA_034693705.1 Spatulosminthurus flaviceps
AACATAATTTGAAGAAGGCTCAACATTTTAAACTCCATTCCCCTCCTTCTTTGTACCGGGCTCTGGCAGCGAGCCAACAAGCGCAAGCTGACAGAAGCCTACTACGCTCACCATGGACTTGATTTAGGCTCGCCCACGGAGTGGGCTCTGCCTGTGCTAGTAATATTATAAAATTTCAACGCCATTTATCGTTTTACAATAATTGTAGATTGCAGCACAGTAGTAGATTTCGGAAACCACACCATTTTGTACGATGTGTACGATGTTGAAATAATGTATTTTGTCAGTTTGAAGTTCTGACAATAGTTGAAACCTTTCGGAACTGTCATATCCCGTTGAGTTAGTATATACGAGCTGCTTAGAAAGACACAACAGGGGATAGCGTCAAGGAATTCGGTCCGGATATTTTCCCCTAAAAAATGAATTTTAGATCCAAAATTTTGAATCACACAACTCCCTCATTTTTTTGTAAATTATAAGTGAAGGGAATCTTTAAAATTCTATAGAATCTTTTCTGAAAAAATATTATTTGCAAGAAATGTGGACCAAAAGGCTAAAACGATTTGAATAATGATTTCTATGCACTTTACTCTAGAATACTTTAAATTATTAACTTACAGTTCAATGGTATTTATGCTTTACAATCAAGTTGAAATTCTCTAACCAAGAAAAATTTGCAATAGATACGCGGGAAATCCTAAACGTTTTTGTGTAGAGGTATTTGGAATGACGTTGTGTAAAATGTCCACAAAGAAAAGTGAGGCATTTTTCATGATTTCTTATTGCTGACCTTGAACGCCGATTATGTAATCGGTATATAAAGTACTAACTACAATCGTTGGATTTTAAATCCTCTGGATTAGGGATAAGTAGTGCGCTGGAAAGTAAGTATAGTCAAGTTCAAATCATACATTTTTACTTCAACCTAAAGCTTGGCATCCAAATTCAGATCCAATGTAAAATACTTGCCTTGGAAAATCCGAACTAGAACTTGGAATAAAAGTGGTTAAACCAAAATGTCAAGTTCAGGTTGATGGAAATACATATTTACTTGAGGTTTCATGGTCAAGTTTTAAAATTACTTGACCCGAACGCAGCTCGGTTCCCATAAAGTAAAATATTTTTTTTTGAAATTATCACCCAAATATTATCAAGTTGAAAATTAGAGTATGAATTTCTAAAATAGCTTCACCGGGTAATTCTTTTATCTTTTTGAGCGTATTATCGTTTTCAGAAAAAGAAAACAAATTTTGCCGAAAAATTATTTTCTAGTCATATTTCTGTTCCAATTATGCGATTAATTTTCCTTGTCTGCAAACAAAATCCAATGGTTAGTTGAGGTCTTTAAGACCTTGATTTCACTAGTGGACTTAACCATGGTTAAACTAGCCATTGGTTAGTTTAACCATTATCGCAGTGAAATTGCTCACTTTTGGTTGGTTAAACTAACCAATGGCTAACTTAACCATGGAACTTAAGGCATGGATTTTCTCCATTCCGCATGGACTCGGAAAAACCAAATGCAAAGAAAATATTTCCCCTTAACACCACATATTAATTTCGATTTTCGCGAAGAACAAACATCAAACTAAAGCTGGGCTTACTTCCAAACATCGATATGCATCGCATATAAATGCGTTTGTTATGTCCAAGTCCCGCGACACCTTCTTGTTCTCTCAAGCCGCTTGAAAAACAGCAGTAAACCTGGAACGAGAAATTCGAAATTTTAAAAACAAAATATTGAGAGGCGTGGAAGTTGGTTAAAAACTAGGGTTACCTACAAAGGACAATTGAATTTAAATTCCACCCTGTTCAGTTTGCCTTTCCAAATATAAACTGCATTTATGCACATCAAAATATCATTAAAGGCTTTATGCATTGTCATTTAATCTGTCAATATTTTTAAGCATCGCAACTTAACTAATTCTGTTGTTTTATTTCAGCCCTGCATTAATGCTTACTCCCCTAACACTTGCCCTCACAAAAATGGTGAGTTGAACGAGGACAAAAATCACGGGAAGATTTGTGACATGGATTTTAAAAATAATCCCGCGCCGCGTAACAATCTTTATCAGCTTCAGTTATTATTTATAATAACTCCTTATTTTTGCTCCATGTTTAAATGTTCACACACGTGACAATATTAGTTGGCTAATTTAAGGTGATATTTTTAACTGTTATAGTTCGACGCCGTTCACTGAAATCGACGCAAAATGATTATCAGGAATAGTAGATTTTATGTCGCAACTGTATTTATAAAATAAATATTCAATGGATCCTAGGCTGGGATCGATAAATGTCTACAGTGTGGGTAGACTTGTATTCAAATTTTTGTATACGTAAGATTAAAGTTATTGATTAAGTCACATGATGAAAGAAGGAAATGAATTATGACTCGGTTTTAATTTTTTCAAATTTTGTAAAGCCTTTCCACATCTACTTGATGAATTTATTAATTTTTGGAGTCCTAGTGCAAAAACCTAATAACCTTGTAGATTAACTAATCTTTCCTGGAATTTACTCTTCCTATTTTTCATTCACAGATTTTTAATTTCCCTTTTTTTAAAAATCAATAAACTGGAAGATCTTATTAAAATATTATTAGAATCCTAAACAAAATTTTTCATATTTCTATGTTAAAGAGAAGGCGCATTTTTAGTTCGTGGGAAAGTTTTAACAATAACAAATTACAACACTATTTGCCCATATTGACGGATTTGCCTAGTAAAGCAAAAAACTCCGGCTCAAAGCATTTATATTAGAGGAGCAAACTGAGATAATCTTACAGAGTCTAACCTAACTGAACACGTGTCAAGAATACTAAAAATTGAAAACGGGCTTTTCCTCTCACTACTCACAGCCAAGCACATGAGCTCAGATTTATTAAAGCACTTCAAAATTCAATACGAAATTTGATATAATTGGGAAACTTGCTAAAAATTTTTATATCTTAGAAATTAAAAATTCCATCACTACCACAACTTTGTTTGGCCCTTAATTCACCTTTTCTCACCTCCCATTTGGAAATGAGGTATGGGTTCTCTGTAAATCTCAAAGCAACTATAATATGTGAACATTAAAATAAAATTAACCTATTTTTGAATCAATCAACATTTTGAAATAACTTTTCTTGTAGGGTATTACAATATTAGACCATGAACAGCTAATTGTAAGTTTGCTCGTAATTGTTTATTTGCAACTGTCATAGTTCGACGCCGACAGGTTTTTTTAGAACACGAGTATCGCTACAACATACATTATGTCATTTTCTGCGATGAGTCGAGCGCTGCAGGCGAACAAATATGCTCAGCTGAGGGAGCGTTAGGTTGCATGCAAAATGAGCATATAATGTTGGTATGAAGTGGCATGCTTTCAATTTTTAGGACGGCGTTAGCAGCCCTAGTAATTTACCCTTGTCCCTACGACCTTGGTTTAAGGTCCACGATTAAGGAAAAACCATTGGATGGATGTTACTCTAAATTCTTGTAATGGTCATTACTTACTTGGACGTTCATCGGCTTAGTTTCTGTTCGGACATAAAACAAATCGAAAATATATTTTATTTCTTAAACAAACTCAACGATTTCAACTAATTTCTTTACACGCATTCAGCCCAACACATTAAAAGCCTATTGAATTCACCTGCGTAGTCTTTGAGAAAGGAATTCTGAAAATCTGTGATTTTAATTTCTCCGAATTCTTGGTTTCAGCAGGATTATGCAAAAACTCGGCTGATTTCGTTCTCTATTTTTTTAACATTAATTAGGTCGAACACTCGGCTAAGGTTGTAGATGGCTGAAATCGGACGGTATGTTCGGGCGTAAAAAAACCAAGAAAAAAACAAAATTCCGACAACAGCAAATTTAAGAAAATGCAGAAAGTGCAAGGTTAAGTCCACATAATAAAAATTAATGGTCCAGCAAAACCTAAATGAGGGCATTTGCCAAGTTATGGGTAAGAATTCGGCATAGTTTTCCGCCCATTGTTGGCTTTCGCTTGTAGGTAATCATGACATGTTTTTTTTCAATCTGGTCTTCATTCCTTATTCTTGATGTTTTGGCAAACTGTAAAAAGTAATATTGGCAAAACAATAAAATTTCCTAACCGGAGTGTACCTCGCACAGTGAAAATTTACTAACCACAACGTCGTCCTTCAGGTCACGAGGAGTTTAAGCTCTGTAAATTATCTCGATTTTGGTTTTTCCTCAAAAACGCTGTGGGGAACATTGACAGCTTCAAGTTATAAAAAATGCAAAAAATCCTAAATTATAATAAAGCTCATTTTCGTATTCAAATATATCAGTATTAATTACTTGTTTTGTAGTTGGAGCTCTATTGGCTCCCAAAAAAACCCCAACACTACAGTCTATGTCTCATTGGTTAAAGCTAAACTTGGGTTTTAATTATTATTTCAGTCTTTGCAAAAATAGCAAAATTTTCTTCACTTGTCAAGTTTTTAAGCATTTGTAATGAATTACTAACATAAAAAAGCGCCTGTGTTTTTTCTGCGCCACTTATTATTACACTATATAAAATTGTAGGAGTTCGTAAGAAAATTGCAATTTTACATGAGATTTGACAAGTAAAAGCGTAGAACGCTTTGCAACGAAGTTGAATTTTCCAAAAGTAAACCTCCAACGATGTATTATTGGTGCACCAACAAAAGGCCATAATTTTTTAAGCAAAATACGATTTTTATTTTTACTCCACCTGCCATCACTTTTTAAGACGCTTTGCTGGACTTATCTTGTTGTACTGAAGTTCTGCTCAAATGTTGTTCGTTCTATAAGAAAAAGCGCTATGCTTATAGAATCTGGAGAATTTTTTGGATATAAGATACTTTAATTATGCTGACATTTATCGTGCACAAGAGCATGGCTTTCTAAATAGTACTTCAACTATATACGTAGGAGTTATTAGAAAGCTCATTGTCAGCGAATTGAGACTCATGTGTTTTCCCTTCAATTTACTAACTGGCGTCAAAGCAATGCAAGTAAAAAGAGTTTTGATCACCCAGAAAGTTTTAGTTAATTAAGGAAGTACACCAGATATTCCCTTGATGTTTTTCACTCAAGATAAATTCGGAATGTTTAAGTCCCCAAATATTTTAACTACTATAAAGCTAGTAAAAAATATTAATTGTTTTGAGAACATCAACTCCCAAATAAATAATTTCGGAACGTATTCGATAAATACTACATATTATTATAAACGACTCTGATTACCTTGATTACATTCCCCGATATCGTGTTTTTCCTTCTATTGCCATAAACATGGCAGTGAAACCCGCACATTTATTTAGAACTACAGTACAAATTTTCTATAAATTTTCTAAAAATACAAAATGTTTACCATTTGTGTTTCCGTACTATCAATCCCTTATAATCAGGGTCTGTGAAGGGCCAAACCTAATCTGATAAGCAGCTTCTGTTTTATCTTGAGAATTCTGAAAATGGCGTCGAACTTTAACAGTGAGTATTCCGAAAAGGATATTAGTTAAAAGCCAAAATTATTCAAAATAAATTCCTCGCATTCAAAAATTTTTTTTTAAATTACCAAAATGAAATTTTTAGTCTTTCAAAAGCATTTTTTCAAATCCTGCTCAAAACATTTCAATTAATTTCCCCTAAAATGTATATTTCCCATTTGTTGGTTAAAAAATTGTCACTTTGCACGTACATCTTCTGCACCACATTATTTAGCTGAGCATCTCTTTATTTTCACAGAAGGATTTCTTTGGAACACTTTTAATTTTGAACATCTCTGCCCTAATTTTTCCTTTTACTTTCAATAAGTAATAGCCAGGGAAAAGTGTAAACAGACTCAAGATTTTCCGGGGTTAAAGTTCAAAGCGGATTTTTACAAGCGAAATCTTGAAAATTTGTTCAAATCTATTTGTAAATTTTTACGATGTCTGTTAAAAGTTTTGATTTTTTTTTTCGCATTGAAAATTTCAAACATGTGGGAAGATTGAAAGCCGTTTGCAAAATTAATTTGCGTAGCTGAAAACCATCGTATTTTGGAGGGAAAAACGTCACTTTAATTTTATTTCAATATCTTAAAACCCATTATCAAATTGATGATTGGGCGATAAGCATGTCAGATTCTATTTTATATCAGGTTAATTGACACTACTGTTACTGTTGGTCGATAAATGTCTTCACTGTAAGAACGAAAAAGAAGTCAGAAATTCCAAAGTTGGCGTCATACTTAAGCAGGAAAATTGTTTTGTCTAAGGTACGCTCCAAACTTTCAAGGCAGACAAACCAGGACCTGTGATAAACATTTTTTGGCGCCATTATCGATTGGAAAAATTAATTTACCATAATTTTTATAATTTATAGCAAGTTGACCAATAATCTGCATAGAAATTGAAAAATCGGCGTCTTCCTTAAACACGAAAATACTTTTGGCCGAGGATCCGTTTAAATTGCAAAGAAGAGAATTAAAAATATTATGTGATTGGTCAAATTCCCAACATTTAATCATTTGGAAGAAATATCTCAAATTCAAATCGTCACTTTTATTGACTTGAACTTGACCATGATATTTTCTTCAAGTAATATTTCCCAACTTGAACACGAACTTGACTTCAGGGATAAAATCTGAACTTGACACGAACTTGAAAAACGCGAGTTTTACTTGAACTTGATCGCAGCTCTAGTTTCACATGATGATTTTCGTCAAGTGCTTTTTCCAAAGTGTGGGGATCTGCATCGGAGGACTTTTCCAGTGCTTTTTAAGTTTGACTGAAGGGCTACCTACTAACTAATTACTGCAATAACATTTTACATAAGTAGTAACCATTTTATGATCGGCGTCTGATTACAGCAATACAATTTTTAAACTTATAAAAAATCACAAGAATATTTTCTCACAATTTTCTCAGAAATGCATCTGAAAAATTGCATGAATTTTCTATAGTGGTCGGAATTTTTTTAACCATTTACATTTTTGGTTGAACAAAATACGTTGGGTGTTTGGTACTCTTCTTTTCCGAGTTCTTTCCACTTAACTTACTCGGGAAGTTTTTGTTGAATAAATTATTATGTGTCTTCAAAATTAAAAAACAATTGAATGCTAAAAGTAAACATAATCCCAACAATTATTGCGATAACTCGATCAACTGGTTCAGATGCCTTTTATTCCAAGCGCCCAGCTATATTTAGCTACGAGTTTTTGCGGGGATAAATCCGACCAGACCGGTCCTATTATATCGCTTCGCTAATAAAAAAAATTGTAACCTCTGGCTAATATTTTGGATGTACGGATCCAATGAAATTTATCTTGAACAGTAGCACGGCGTTCAGACTGGTAGTTTGACTATGTAGACACCGCAAAAAATATAAGGAAGATTTGAATATTATCAAGGCATTTTTCATGCAATTGACTAGCTGGCGTCAAAATGATGCAAATACGTACATTTTTAACATCCAGAAAGCTTTAGTGCACACTTTGCAAAATCTCACAGCTTCTACGTAGCATGAAGTACGCCCCATTTCAACAAGTCTTCTCTTTACTTGTTGGGAAATAATGCCCTGTTATTCCATCATAATAATTATTATTGACAGCTTTAATTTAATACAATTAGTTAAAAATGTATAACTTTCAAATCATCCCGTACTTAATTGGGGTTGTCCTTGTACGATGTGACAACATTTGAATTGGAGGTTATCGAAATAAGTAGAATTTGTTGTCAAAATTATATGCTTGAATACGTTGAACCCATGAGAATATTATTACTTGTAAATTTTTTAGGATTTTCCAATTTTCATGATATTTTCTTCCAAAGATGTGGAAATTAAATAAATTGTTGATTAAACACATTGATGCATGTTGCATTTTGGGTATATATATTTTTTCATTTACAAGCTTGATTTTTGGTACTTTAGCTGTACTTTGAGTTGGTCTTGTGTTGGAGCAATAAATTTAGAATGGACGCCCACACAAGCCACAAATTAATCGTCAATAAAAATACACGCTAAACTGGAAGGATGAACTAAGGCTTTTTCAATGGGTTAATCCCGTTTTGCTCGTTTTTGGGGGCAATACCTGGTCAGTACCGTTATTGTATCATATTTTATTTAACCCATTTTTAAAACACCTTTTTGAATGTTCGTTAATGTTCTGTGCTGAAACATAATAAAATTATATTATTTGTATGCTGCTGCTTGATTTGTTTTCTAAACTGTTTAGCTTAGACGCCAATCACAGAATTTAAAAGTACCTTTCAAAACTACTACAAGTGAGATAAACTGGACAGCGAATGGGAGGTTTATCCAGGAAAAATTGTCGGAAGGTAAGTAACTACACCTTTGACGTTTAGTCAATGCAAATGAGTCTATACATTTCCCTCCAAATTATCATAAAAATATTTCAGAAAATTTTTACTAAACCATTATACCTCCTGTAAACCCGGTGTTGTTTAACTACACAAATTTCTCCCTACAAATTATTAATAAAAACTTGCGTGGCGTTTTGGTTAGACAAACGGAAGCATATTTTTATTAAAAAGATAAATGTCTCACAGACTAAAACAGACTAGACCGTATTGATCCGTATTGAATTTCCCATAATAATTTTTGTAATCAGACATTTAAATGTATACATTTGTAGGAACAATTTTACAAACAATTATTGTTAGGCCATTAATTTTGCTTTTAGTTATTTGGACAATAACTTTATGTTGCATAGATTGGAAAATAAATTTACTAATAATATGATTTATTCAAGGTTGATTCGGCTTTCACCCTAACAACCGCCAACTACACATTAATGCTGGATTTATAAAAAAGTCCTCTAAACGAGGAAAATTGTTTTTACTACATTTCTAGATGAATTTTAACCCGCCTTATGAAATTTCGCATAATTTGAGGTGGTAATAAAATGATTAATGGTAGAAAGGGTGGTAAATTTTCACGGCATGTGTGAAAAATTGTTAAACGTTGTGGTTTCACGCCATCCAAAAGATTCCGAAAGCGTAATTTATATTCTCGATGTTGCACTGCTGCATACTTAATTAGTGAAGTTGTTGGAGATTTAAAAAATTGGTTAACGTGACCTCAAGTGGTTGTATAAATTAGCATACGGTTGGTACAATGGTTTCAATATTTCGCACACCATGAATTATAGTATCTATAGAAAAAGTTGAAAATACTACAAAAACACGAAATAATTGTGGACACGTCAAGTAAAAATCCTTCAGAACATTGAATAATAAAGTAATTCGTAACCAATACAATATCAGCTCCACAAACAATCCTTTTTTGATGTCACCCCCAGACATCTGGGTTTCATATTTTTAGTGGAATAAAATACTACATATAATATGACTGCCATTTTGCCACATCACTCACTCGCAAAAATCCATATTTGAATTTTTTTTAATTTGGACATTTTCGAGTTTTTGCCTCAATATTGGAATTTGTATTTTTCAATTGGGATTTATAGCATGGGATTTTGTAAATTTTAAAATTGAACAACCGTTATTTCTACTTTTTTAATGATCCACAAATTAAACCTTAATTAATTCCTTTAAACTTAAATGCCATCTGAATGAGCACGGAGGGTGGAAAATATACATTACTCTCTGGCCTTGGAATCATAACAGAAATATCTAAGGAAATGAACCGGGAACACTTTTTTTCATCCACTATTTTTCCATCTTTAGCATCACACTTTTTGGCTTAAGTATTCCTCATGACAATACCACTTCGTCAAATTTGCCAAAAAGTTTGACCTCCATAGGTCAAACTATGAAAGGAGGGTTTGACCTCGGAAGTCAAATACCCCGCACCCAGTGTTTGGCCTGTGGATATCAAACATTTTGGCTTGAACCCGTTTGCCCAGCAGAACTTTAATGCTCTATGGTGGTGAATAAAATAAGATTTTTGTGTCGTGGAAAAAAAGTCCCGGGTATGTACCTTTTTTATGGAGTTACTCATAAGGAACATTACCCTGAAATGATACCTTTCAATTATGGTTTTTGGCGGTCTGCATATGGTGAGAAGCATAGTGTACCCTTACCTGCGTGTAAAAGAACAAAAATTTGTCTGTAAATATATTACGATAAAAAATCTATAGCCCATCCATTGATAAAAGCATCCATGACGCCAGTATTTGCTCATGTGTCCTGATTTTAGAGACGGGACGGAAAAAAGCTGACTGACACGAAAAAATTGCTTTAGTAGATTATTATTATTATGGTACTTTTCGAATGAAGACTATATGAAGTCCTGAATAAAAAAATAATATACTATTAAATTCACGATACTAAAATATATTGCGAAATTCTTTCATCTAAAGTTCCACATGAGTAGTAGCACATTGGGGATGTGCTAATTTGTATGATATCATTTCCATCTAACGGTTGCTCCAAAGATTTTAAGCTTTGGTATTTGCATGGCATTGGATGAATTTTTCCCAACTGTTGAGTTTGACGCCGTTCACAGGATTTAACATAAAATGCTTTACTAAAACGTATATTCTAATTGCTCCCAAGCCCCGTTTTGCCTTAGCAGGGGTTGAAAACTTTGGTTATTCTCTAAGCCATGGTATTCGAGAAAGTTAAGAAGTTAAGAATGTGGTACTTAAGCTGGTTTGCAAATGAGATTTAATGTAACATTACTTAAGGGTTAATTACATGGGGAATTTAGCAATACTCTCTGGCCGTGTTTCCGCTTTTCTGGAAAATCTTACAATTAGGTAAATTTGCACAGTGAGTTAACTTTTTAATGGCCTAATTTTTCGTTATTAGCATTTGCAACAAATTCCCCGGGACTCACCTAAAGACAAACTCAAATAATTTCAAACTCCCGCGGCAACAGATGGCACGTAAAACAATGAATGGCGTCAGGGTGATCATTAAATAATAAATGAAAAATACTAAATCATCAAATTTTACTCTTTAAGCAAGCTGGGATTATTTTACGATTTAAAGTTTTTTTAATAACTAAAAGTACAGAGCAGAATTGTTTTAATCTTTGCAGGTTTTACTTAGGCGCCGATCATTCAAATCCTCCGCTTAATCCTCGTCTTCACTGATCGATTCGAGAAATCATACCCTGCCTGGAAATTCATTATAATAGCAATGGCTTTGGCACACTCAAGAAATATCGTCAATCCTTTTCGTAGGTAAATTTTATAAACAATGCATTAAACTATAATCTCACATTAGGGCAAAAAGACAGATTTTAGGCTTCATCAGTGGAATTTCAACCGTTGAGAAAATTACAAGGGATTTTACGCGCGACCGAATTTTAAAATATGTCTCCTTCATGTCTAAATTCGAGTGTAAATTGACGATTGGAAAAATCCCATCGGTCAACAATTCAATTGCATTGACAATTTGGGACTGTTTCGTTGAAGAATTTCGGATTTTGAAGCAATATGCGAGTAAATTTTGCTTTATTGTTCATTTAATACTTAAATCCTAGGATGTAAAGTTTCGGGCAGTACTTATAAACGTAATTACCTTCACATGGTTTTTTTCAGGATTTGTCCTGCAATTTTTTTTAGCAATAGCGTTTTTTATGAACTGCTGAGTTTAGACGCCGATCATCAAATTTAACAAAAAAATCCTAGCTGAGCATGATTAGATGGGTGTTTAAAGCACAAAGTATGTCAACAAGGTCGTTATCAGAAATTAAGTGGATGTGTTGGTAGAATTATTTTCAAAATTTTCTGCACATACAAAAAATTATTGTACTAAATGAGCCATTAAATGTATGAATCAGACAAACATATTTTGCATATTCGGAAGTAGTGCAAAAATGCAAAAACTGGAACAGGGTCAAAATTCTTGAAAATAATGGAAATTCACACGAGCTAACATTTTCCCAAAATGTTGGAATGGCTTCTGCCCTTCTGCCAAATCAAGAAATCACACATTTTATTTTGTATGTGTTTCTTCACTGACCCAAGAATTACGCCCAATGGAATATTAATACAAGTACATAGTTGAAAATTTAAAATGATAATTTTAAATTCGGCGTCTAAAGTAACAAGTTTCAAATTTCATTACGACGAAACGGGAGTTAAATGGCAAACCCCGAATTTAAATTATCCATGAAATACTTTTTATTTTCGCAAATTATTTTGTTTAAATTCCTCAAACAAAACTTTCTCAGTTAAAAGCCAATTGATCTAGAATTGTTAACTTTACAGCACTATAATTCTTATAGCTTTTATCATTTTATTCATCAAACAATTTGGTGTTGTTAATTACATTTTCTACAACAAATTTTTACCGAAGAAATTCTGAGAATGTCCCCCTACATTTTTGATAACTTGAACAATGTCTTTTTAAAAAAGCTTTCATGTTTTGTGAAAGTTGTGAAGTTTTGTGAAGTTGAAAGTTAACAGTAATTGTTGGAAGATTGAGCTGTGCTTTCAAAATAAATATGAGTGGCTGAACAAACGCATTTACAAGAAAAAGGCGGAACAAAATTTAGTCTCCTTTTATGGATTATTATATTTATTATATTATTTATTTTTGACTCCACGAGCGTACAAAACGCCGTGAGTCCAGGAATGATGAATAAATTCAAGTACCGTAGAAATTAAACCGCAAAACCGCTTGTAACTTTTTAGCTCAAACATTAGCCCATCAAACCAACAGAAATCTTCAAAAGCCAAAGACGTTGTTAAAATGTTTACAGAATTTGTTGTGTTGAAATTTTAACGGAGGCGGATTAATTTCCAGCCAAATCAATGAAACAACAGCTTAGGAAAAACAACACATTTTACGTGCAACGGAATTCAGTAAAATTTCTGATCTCGGCTTTACGATGAAAATAATTGGTGAAAAGTACCTCTTGCCTTATTTTTGGGACATTTTTTAATAAGTCTTGGCAAAATTATTGCTTGTGTTAACATTTGTAAATATGGGGAAATGGCGTGCTGATAAAAGTGTCACGATGCATGGAAATGCAGCAATGGACCTTGTCATGACATTTTTAATTTCTCATGTCTAATTTCGACGACGTTCGTGTAGTTCAAAAATAAATTATTGATACTTATTGTCTAGATTCTATGTCAGTGTTAAAGATTGTCCCAGTGCATAGACAATGCTGGGATGTTATGAATATTCGTTACGAATTAAGTCTGCAATCTTCAATTACTTCGTAAGCAAGTCATTTGCTTAACCTAGACATCCAGGGTTATTACACTTGTGTATCTGAGATGTTGCAATGGTGTTGTAATTGTGTATGCACTAGAGGCAATAAACCAACTAATAACAAGTAAAGAACTATTCGAAATACGCTTTGGCGGGTAATGAAGTTCTCCCAGGATATTGTTCATTGGATTGCAGAGAGCACTAAAAATGTAACCTCTGGAGTATATCTTGAATATACAAAATTCCATGAAAATCTTGAAAAGTAGCACGGCTTTCAGGCTGGTACTTTGACTGTGTAGACACTGCGGAACATGGAAGATGGATACCTGTTGCCGGGACACAAGGCGTTTTTCATGCAATTGACTAGCTGGCGTCAAAATGGTACAAATAAAAATATTTTTAACATCCAGAAAGCTTTAGTGCACAGTTTGCAAAATCTCACAGCTTCTAGTAGCATGACGTACGCCCCATTTTAACAAGTCTGGTGTTTACTTGTTGGGAAATAATGCCCTGTTATTCCATAGTAATAATTATTATTGACAGTTTTTAAGTTAATACACTCCAAATTACTTTCAAATCACGTACTTAATTGGGGTTGTCCTTTTACGATGCAAAAATTTGACAACATTTGAATTGGAGGCCATCAAAGTAAGCAGAATTATTGGTGTCAAAATTAGGTGCATGAATAGGTTGAATCCATGAGAATATTATTACTTGTTAATATTTTAGGATTTCCCAATTTTCATTACATTTTCTTCCAAAGTTGTGGAAATTAAATATTATTGTCCAATGGATGCGGACCATACAAAAGCGGACGATAGATCATATTTTTTTTACGTTCAATAAATATACGAAGCATGTTCTACCACTCCATACTTGAATGCTTTACATGTTGGAGCTCTGATTTTTGAGGAATTTTTTCTGTTTACGTTCAACGCCGGCCCCTCGATAAGCCGGCCAAATTTTATTTGTATTTCATAAATTATGCACCTATTAGGTGATCCTCTTGTTTATATTTTCCCCGTTTGTATGAAACTTTGACCTATTATTTTGGCGATTTATTTTTCTGAGTACTTGTTCAGGACTTGTTGTTTGGTCACTTATTTGCAATCTCTATGTTTTGCACTTTGCTGCTAAAGTTATACGCTAATCGCTAAATTTTGTGAGGCGTGGATGTGCCTTACTGAGTAGATACAATGGGCTCATATCTTCCTGGTCTTAAGGAAAATTCATAGCAAGAAAGATAAAAAAACGGAAGAAATTTAAGAATTCTCTGGTGATGACTTACAATGTTGTTTACTATTTTGCTAAACAAATGAAATAATTAACATGTATTAATTTCAAAAAAAAATAAATTAAGAGTTGAATCGTTGCGAATTCAAAGTTTTTTTTCTAAAATTAAATTCAACCTCCCCAAATTGGTGAAAATATATTTTTTCATAGAAATAAGTGACATTTTTTTCGCAGCCAATTATGACAGAAAATATTTGATCGCATTTGTTGTCCCAAAATATCTTTTTTTCTGTTTAGATTTTCACTGCGAAATCTCTTTTTTCCTCCAACGCACATTCTTTACTGACAGATCACCTGAGGCAAAATGAAACTGAGCGACGCGAGGCTGTTAAACCAATAAAATTTTGTAAAAACATTGAAACTTGTACAGCGCAGCGTAAATGCATTTGACATGTGTTTGTATGAATGGCCAAGCTCAAGGCCTGAGTATTACACACACTGAGCCCTGTAGCATTGAAATATCAATGAGCCAAAAAAAGATCGAACACAATTTTAAAAGCGTAAGACGTATGCTTTCAGAATTGCCAACTTTTATTGAAATCCGTTCAGCGGTTCAAAATTCACAGAAGGCCAAAATTAAGAGGCTAATTTGGTGGTAAAATATCGCATTTTGCATGTATTTAAACGCCATCTTTGCGATTTTTTCCCTCAAAAACGA
>JAQFXU010003838.1:0-15068 GCA_034693705.1 Spatulosminthurus flaviceps
TGCGTAATCACTCTTTATAAAGAACTGGGGGAGCTCAAAAGAACTTTCCTATCCGCAATATTCAAACGGGCAATGCCAGGTGATGGCAAAATCCGCGGGAAAAATCCTTATCCACGGAACCACGTAAAGTTGCCAGATTTACACTCCATGGTCACGAAGGCATGGACCACGGGACGGGTACCCACGGAGGTACGGACGACGGAGTCACGGACCACGGAAAGTTGCCAGATTTACACTCCATGGTCACGAAGGCATGGACCACGGGACAGGTACCTACGGAGGCACGGACCACGGAGACTCGGACCACGGAGGCACGGAACAAGTTTCCATGGACCACGGGATTTGTGCCCACGGACGACGGGACACGTATACACTGACTACGGGTCACGCGACAACGGGACACGTACCCTCGGAGGCAGGGCCCACGGGAGAGGTACCTACGCACCTACGTACCAACGCCCGGCTATGCCTAAACGTATTCTTTACAATTAATGTACATGGTTACTTTTTGTTACCAATCGAATCATTTTGTCAAAACCGGCAATGCCTAAACGTATTCTTCACAATTAATGTGCATGGTAACTTCCCTACCAATTAAATAGTTTTATCAAAACGGGTGATGCCTAAATGATGCGACTTCTTCATAATTAACAAGCAATTAGGCCATCCGCAGATGCGGATGGGAACGTTCTCAGTACAGTTTTCTTTTCAAACAAAAAAAGTAATAATAATAAAATTATCATTTATTTTTGTCATTCGTTGCAACTTTGAATAAAAAAAATATCAAATAGAATCAGAACGTTACTGTTTGCTCTTTGCAGCATGTAATGTACATATACGACGACAATCATCATCATCATCATCGTCATCATCATCCAGAACATGAAGCTTTTAGTTAATAAGATGCACTTGGTCGCAAGATTTCATCTTATCCTCATCAAGAATAGATTCCCATCCGCATCGCGGATGACTTAATGTCTAGTTCTATTATATATCGTTACGATATTTCACTGTTATTTATATATTATATTCAGAGGTGTGTAGATTTTCCAAATACTTCATCTGAAATACTATTTGAAACATATTTTTATTTTGTATTTTCTGCCAGTGGGATTTTTGTTTGAATCCTTTTCAGATGTATTTTTAGTTTGTATTTTTGTTTTTGAAATCGGCTAGCCGTATTTGATTATTTGTATTTTCTATTTTAAAAACGGTGTCCTGTATTTGGTATTTTAGATATTGCTAGCTTGATCCTATATTTGGTATTTTAGATGTTGCAAGCTTGATCCTGTATTTGATATTTGGTATTTTCTCTTATAGTCGAAATTGTATCTCAAATAAAGAATTCGAGGCAGAAATACTTTGACTACATACAACTACTTCTGAACTGAACGGCATGCTGATTTGCTCCTATAAAATGCACCAAATAGGGAAACGTCTGTTCTCAAAACGTTTATTTTCGTTGCGAGACGTCTTTTATATTTGCGGTAATTTCTGATACACGTACTTTTATCTTTAATGTGTATTTGCAAATGTATTTGAGTATTTGAAATACGTTTATTTGGTATTTTGTATTGGAAGGCTAACATTTATTTATTGATTTTTGTATTATGTCTTGTACTAGCAATTTATTACGTATTTGCATTTTTATTTGATATTTTTGTCATACCAGTTTCAGTATTTCTATTTTTAATTGATATTTTGCTTATTTACTTATTTAACTGTATTTTGTATTTATATTTTGTTGTTAATTGCAAAGCTGTATTTGTATTCGACGGATATCTTTGTAATTGTATTTTGCAGCAATATTTGACAAAACCTGCTATGCGTATTTGTATTTTGTTTCTATATTTTCGGTCCTTGAAAGTTTTTATTTTATTTTGTATTTTGTATTTTGAAATTAAGTATTTTCCACACCTCTGATTATATTATATATGTTACTGTATAATTTTTACTAATAATTACTGTGATTTATTTATCATGTTATTTATTATTATAATATTTCACTGTAATTGATATAATGTATAATATATTACTGCATAATTTCTTACTAATTATTACTGATTTATTCACTATACTATGTCACTGTTACTATTGTACGCGTAGAAATACATTGTGCTGAAGATGATTTTTACAGCTTAGAGGTCTTGCTTGGTGTGTCTTCATTAGTAGAAAGACAATAAAAAACTAACAACGGAAGAACATCTGAAGCATATTTCGGTGGTGAGAATAACAATAATTTCTTGGTTTGTTGTTTAGTGTTTACAGGTAATTTTGGAAGTGTACCAGGAAGTGAAACAACGGAAGGCGAGCCGCTGGAGCAATTTCAGTGAGTCGATTAGGTTTTTATTTTATTAAGTATTTAATTATCGTTATTAGGTTTTGTTTCTTTTCGTGATTTTATAATATAAAATACGTTTATAAACCTTGCGACGATTGTATTTTAGCAGGGACAGTTTTAAATGATAATTTTCGTTAGTTACGATAAGCAAGATGGTTGTGCAATAGTTCGAAGTTGGGTTTTGGCATTTCGATGGCTGAAATTTAGTGCGAAAACAAAAAAGAAGCTTGTGATGTATTTTTTTCAGTTGATCAGATATTTTTTATTTATTCAGTAATTGTTTAGATTTAAGTTACAACTACAGAAAGTTATCATTAAGAGTTTTCAGTCATCGTTTTATATTATTTGTAAGTTACAAAGAGTAAGCTGTGAATGTATTTATTTTTGAGACCAACAGAAATTAGTGTTGTGTGGAAAGGTATTGGATGGTTTTATAAGGCTTCGATTTTGTGAAAACCCGAAGTAACACAGAAAATTGTGTAGGCATGAATTGTTTCGTGTTTACCATGTTCGTAAGCATTCTTACATATGTATTTTCCATATTTGTAAGGATTCTTACAAATGTATTTTCCACATTTGTAAGGATTCTTACAAATGTATTTTGCACATTTGTAAAGCTTCTTACAAATGTATTTTCCACATTTGTAAAGATTCTTACATAATTTTACATGGCAGTGAATAAGTATACCACCATAAATCGCACGTAATAGTGACTGTAAGATCTGCTTTGAAAACAAAACGTTAAAGCACGGATGAAATTTTAAAAAATCGAGGAAAGATTGTGTTAGAAGTAAATTAAGTAGTTAAAATAATTAGTTAATTAATAAGTCAACAGTAAAGGTTAAGTGAATTACTGTAAAATTGCAGCAAAAATGTGAATGTATGGTTCATTTTGGCAAACGTATGGTAAAAATTTATTAAAATTATGGTACACTGTTGCTAATCCGAGCTTCAGTATCCCATAAACAATTATTATTCGGTATAGATGACTCCATTAGCTTTGGCAGTTACTAAGTACAAAAAAATCGGGATAAATTTCCACAAAAGATGCGTTTCCGCTAAATCTAGTAACATAATAACGAGGGCAGAAGTCTAAAAGGAGCTTTAATTTTTCAAGCGTCTTTCCAAAAGAGGCTATATGCAGCGCAAGCCTTGTATTCAAAGATGCCAAGTCTGAGCGAGCCGTATTTGAAGCATATAGCCCCTTTTGACTATCGAATATTATGAACTCTCAGTTCTGCAAACAACTGATTCTGGATTTTAACCGACTATATAATATGAAAATATGAGAATTGTTTTTAAAAAGTGACAAATGCAAATATTGAGTATAATAAAGTATAATTTTGTTATGTAGACATTCTGGGATTATTTTTTAGTTTGTAATTATTGTTTGAATTATTTTAGACGGACCAATTGGCGGGGGCCTTGTAGTTGGACCAAGTGGTGAGGTACAAATTTTTTTCTTCGTGGTAGCTGGACCAAGTGGCAAAGTATAAATGTTTTCTTCGTGGTAGCTGGACCAAGTGGCAAAGAACAACTTTTTTCTTCGTGGTAGCTGGACCAAGTGGCAAAGTACAAATTTTTTCTACGTCGTTACTGGACCAACTGGCGGAGTACAAATTTGTTTTAGTTGTAGATGGACCAAGTGGCGGATACTAAATTTTCTTCCTTGTCGAAAGATCAAATTCGCAAACACCAAAGACGGGGTAAAAGATTCCTGACTGATACGGTGTGCTAACTAGGTAAGTTTTTTAAATGCTATTTGTGAAAACGAGTGTATAATTGTAGTAATAATTGTCGCAATAAACAAAGAAAAAGCATAAAATTGTTTTTTAAGTATAAATGGCTGATCGGCCGAGAAGGATTGTTCCAGTACACAACTACCGGAATCTTTATCTGTATGGTTTTGGCGATGATCCGGTTCAAGTATTCGAAGAGGACGGGTTCGACGAACGCGATGACGCTGATGACGACCCTTTCCCAGATAGTGACGAGGAAGAAGTAGTACAAGATGAAGACTTTGTGTACGAGGTAAGATTAAAATTTCAAGTCAAAAGCAAAAGGCTTTTTCATAATGTCGGACGTGATACATAGTCCGGCTAAAAAAGGGGTTTTTTAAATTCAACTTAGGCAATCTTTTCAAAAATATTTCAAGATTTAAAATGCAGGTATTTCCTAGAACTCTAGAAGTAAAAACAAATAGGTATGTACTTCTTAGTTGTAATATAGTATAAAAGCTTTTGAATGTATGACAAGGGATTCACAATAAAACGTTTTTATCGTTCATTTTAGGATGATTTTGATGATATACAGTTAGACGACGAGATCCTTCCTGAATCACTTGAAGCTTCAGGCGGCACTACGTGGTCCACAAAACCTTTGGAATCGGATGGAATCGAACCAATTCAGCCATATGCGGATGCACCAAGACTCAAAAATAACATTGAAAATGCTTCAACAATGATTGAATTTTTCAGATTGATGTTGCCCGGGAGAAGGGATCAAGTTCTATGGAAAGTTTGTAACTACACAAATATGTACGCCAAACCGAGAGTAGAAGAGTTTTGTAACACCCATCCGAGCACAAAAGTTCCCCCTTGGAGACCTCTTACTGTGGATGAACTAGAAGGTTTCTTGGGACTAGTTCTTCTCGCAGGAATCGAAAAAGGTGCTCACCAGCCCTACCATGAATTTTGGTCGAAAGATAGAACCGTAAGTACGAATAAGTTGTTTTCAATTTGCCAGATAATGATGTTAATTATAAATTCTATAAATAGAAGTTGACCAGGGAAAACGCGTTGTGCTGGAACTTGTGGATGTCTATAAAGGTAAGATTTGTGGTTTATGAATTTTTAGACTTTGTATTTACTAATTATTTTAATAGTTTGAAAGGTTACATTTACTTTTTTAAACCTAATTTGTTTTTCAAATTCATTTTATAGGATCAGGTCACAGCGTTACTGCCGACAACGTTTTTCATCAATTCGGTTGTGTAATGATTTACGGGAATTGAATCTTACCTACTTGCGAACTATCCGTCTAGCAAGACGAGAAATCCCGGATGCAATACGAGATAACCACGGAGCAATAGTAGAATCTTCCCAGTCTTGGTTCAATAAAGAATCTCGGTGAATGATTACAAGAGTTGTGCCAAAACCTGGCCGAGGAGTTTTTGTAATATCATCCGGAGATTACAGCCTGGAGGATGAAGTCGCCAATGATGAAGAAATACGAAAACCTCTTCTTATTGAAAAGTATAACAGAAGTAAGTATGGCGTGGATATTGTCGATGAGATGCTGGCGACTTATTACGCTTTGTTTCCTACGCGGCGGTGGCCTATTTGGTTAAGTTTACTGGCTTTTTATCTTTTAAATACATAGTAATTACACTATTGTTTAATTTGTCAATTTATTTCTTACAGTATTTTCTACATCTACTTTTTATTGTGTCGTTGAAAAGGTACAAACTGTTTTGTACAAAGCATCCTGCGTGGGAAGAGCGGAATCGATCCAACCGTCGTTTAGCTCTTCGGTTTTTGATCATGGAGCTGATTGTTCCAGCCATAAAGCAGCGTAAGCAACTTTATGGCTCCAGAGTGCATTTACAAGTCCAGAGATCTTGGGAAATTGTCCCAGGAAGAAAGGTTTGATGAATCAATTTATGAATATTTTTATATGTCATGTAAATTTTTAGGTTTATTTACAAAACTTGACTTATGTAACTTAATTTACATTCAATATGGCTGATTTTTAATTTTTATTTTACAGTGGGAACAGTTTCAGTGAATCGTCAACCTCCCGTCCAAATCTTGCCAGCCGTGGTTGATCAAGAAGGAATTAATCCAAGACGCAGGCGAGCAAACAGTGCTCCTCCTGATGGTATCAGGAAAGCTAGATGTAATCTTTGCCCGTGCAAAAGGAGAAAATAGGCGGTTTCAAGATGTTGCAGATGCAATGGATTCATTTGTAACGTTCATAGATTCCTGTCGTGTGATGCCTGCACCAATACCTGTTACAGATAAGTTATGATTGATATGTTTTCAACTAATGAATAAATTAAGAGTGGTAAGTTATCTGCCAGGCACGGTCAAGGTAACACATGTAGTAGAGCTTCTTCCGTGGGTTTGAGACCAGTGATCATTAAGTTGTTTGCTGGTTTCAGCGTAGTGGGGGCTCCAGATTAGGGTGGAGGGTAGCCCGATTGTATGAATTGAATTCATATATTATTTAATACTGATGTTTATCATGGATTTTTAATCCTCGTAAAACTTTTATCAGATATCATCGGTCTGGCATCATGGTGAAATAAATATATCAAGTGATATTTGGCGGAATTCCAATCATATTGACTGTCTCTGAGATAACATGTCTATCACAATTTTGTATTTGAATAAACAATATTTGTTGAAACCAGAAGCTTTCTGTTCAATACGACAAATTATCATTTTTGTTTCTATCATACCATAATATAATCTATTTAAATCCCCAGGGATGTGCTTTCGGCTTTGGGCAAAGGACGAATCGCTGGGGGTGGAAAGCGCTGCTATTTAAAATGAAATTTTTTAATTGAAAAATAGGGATTATCATCACAGGGTCGGCCGAGGTTAGGGTTCATGCCCTAGCGTGAACCCAGCCTTTTGTTAATTCTATTTATATTTTGTCTTATCTGTTAAAACTAGCCTAATGACTTCAATGCACACCAGGAGCCTACTTAAACTAATGAATGTATTTTTACCTTTAAGATTAGACGTTACCTTTAGACATTTAAGAATTGACCTTTATCTGTGAAGCATTCATTCTGAAGTTTTCTTTTACAATAATTATATTTTAAATCATCAGTCTCTTGTCAAACCTTCTCCTGCTAACATTACCTAAATGTAAGAGAAAGTTCTCTCCAACCTAGAACGAGCCCTTTTTGTATATTTGGAGTCTTTATTGTTTTTGACGAATAAAATCCGTCAGTTCATTTAGAAAGGTACACTTCGAAAAGTCTTCTCCATTTTTTCCTCTTTGCGCGTAACTTTGCACAATCTCATCTCCATACCTGAGACATCAGAAACAACTGTCTCTTGTTTATTACTGAATCTTATTAACTAAAAGCTTCATCGTCTGGATGATAGTGATTGTCGCCCTATATGTACGTTGTATGTTGCACAAACAGTATCGTTCTAATACTTTTGGTTGTTTTTACTCAAAGTTGCAAAGATTGTAAAGCAACGGCATAGCGGTTTTGACAAAACGGTTTAATTGGCATTAGTTTTACTGAAAATAGTGAAGGTTGGTTAAAAGTTACGATAATACTATTCCATTTTTTTGCGAGAAAAAGTTACTTTGCAATACTGCTCTGCATGTATGTTAAATGTATTATTAAATGTTTTCTTCACAAATAATGTGCATGGTAACTTTCTTACCAATCGAATCATTTTATCAAAACGGGCAATGCTAAATGCATAATTAATGTACATGGTACATAGTTCATGTACATCAAGAAGGCTTGATTTCTAATTATATGGCAGCTTTAGAAATTGGTCGGTAATTGCCTGGAATGTTCTCCTGTCCTTTCATGCATATTGGTGCAATTATTATCTCTCTCCACCTTTCTGGTATCGTCTCTCTTAGGCACTTGTTGAGACATTCAAGTAGACATGGTTTAATTCCTGCGGTAGGTATTTCCATACTTCGTTTGGGATACCATCTGTGTCTTGGCCCTTATTGTTACTCAGTCTCTTGAGTGACTCCTCAAGCTCTACAATTGTGAACATTGCTCCTACGTTGTTATTTGTGCTTTGTTCGTAATCACGCTCCCGTCATAATGTTCTCTGTAGTGCTGTTCCCACTCTGTCGCTTCGATGTTATTGTTGTTCTCTGTCCGTTGTTATTTTCTCGGAACGAGTAAAGGCTTTTCCAGAATGTTGCTGAGTTGTTGCTTTTATGAATGGTTTTCCTTAGGCTCTCGTGGTGCTAATGTTTTTACTAGTTCCTTTAATGTAGTTGTAATCTTTCCTTGAAGTATTGTATTCGTCAAGCGACTCCTGGTTACTGTTCCTTCTGAGATTTTTAATGGCTTTTCCGCACCGTTGTTTCTTTTCCTTGCATTCCGTCGTAAACCATTTTGACACAGTTGATTTTTTCCCACCAACCTTTCTCTTCACGCTGTTACCTACTTGTTTTGCATAGATGTATTGTACTTCAGATAACTTGTATATATCTCCTTGCAATTTCCGTGTGATGCTCGCTGTTTCTTATTAATACTTTGCCATATTGCTTTTTTAGGTCTTGATTCCAGCTAAATCTGCGAATTTTTATACGTTTACTTTGTTGATCAGATTTCGGGGTTTTTGTGAGCATGATTGGTAAGTGATCTGACTCTGTGTTATCCATAACTTGAAAGTCTTCGACGGTCGCCAATACTGATTCACTGACCATACATAGGTCAACCATTGATCTGCCGACTTTTGCATTGAAGGTAGTCATACCCTTGGTGTCACTTTTGGTTCTTCCGTTTATTAATGTGTATATGTTGCCTTCTAAGACTTCTTTAAAAACTGCTCCTCTTGCGTTAGTATTCTTGTCCATTGACTTTCGTCTGTTTATCCTACTGTTATTTGTTTGTAAAATCTTTTCATAATTGCGTCCTATTCTTGTGTTAAAAGCTCCCATTGAAATAGTGTTGTTGTTTTCCACGTTTTATAAAATATTTCAGTTCTCCGTTGTATTCTGAGTTCGGTAGGTAATAATAAAGTAAAATTTCAGCGTTTCCTATATTTGTATTTCGAAGCGCTACATTAGCGTAGTGGCAGTGGAATCGGGTTCACTCGAGGATCGTCTGAGTCTTACTTGGGTTCGAATCCCGGGGGTGGTATGTAATTTGGCTCAAGGAAAGGGTTTTTTCACTGGGGTTTTTCCCTGACCGCTCAGACCTTTGACAGCTTGTGCGAGGATTCATCATAGATAAAGTTAACCATTGAAACTTTGTAACTGAATTGAATAAAGGCTTAAGACGGTTGACAACTCCGTTAGACCTGCGGAGTATAAACCCCCCCCCCCTTATTTATTTTCAGTTCGATGTAGTTTTGATTGGTTGAAATGATTTTTGTTGCTTCCTTTACTGTGCAATGGATTCCCAGGAGTAATTCTCCGGGCATTCTTCTTGTGGTGTAGTATTTGTTTCCTGCTATAGTGGTGCAGTGGTAGTGGTGTGGTAATTTAATTGCGCAGTATGTCTGATTTGCTTTCCATATGCAGCCATATCCTTTTTTAGTCATTGTATGTTCCAGTAAAGTATGCTTTTTATTGTAGTGTTTTTGTTGTTAGTAGTAATTGGGGGGCCACCTCCTCAGGACTCCTCTGCAACCTGGATTCCCCCTGGGAATAGTTTGCAATCGTTGGTCATCATTTCGACTCCATGGCTTTGGTGCCCTTCCTGTCTATTATTGTTTCTTCGGCTTTTTTGCTCTCCTTATTCCTTTCTCATTATGTATCCATTCATATCTTCTACCGGCGATAGATCTTTGTTGGCAAATATTCCTGCTTGAGTCTGATATCTTCAGTCGCATTTTTTGTTAGTATCTTTAGCCTTTGTCAGTTTTAAGAGAATGTTAAACATTTGATCTTGCTTCTCTGTCATTATTTTGTTCTCTTCCTGTGTTGAGTCGTTGTCTAGTAGCGTGTCGGGTCCTCTTTTCGTTCCTTTCGCTGTCTTTAAGGACAGTCTTTAAGTCTAGGACCTTTAATAAACAAATACCAAATACCAGTACCTTTACCAGTTAGTTTGTCATGTACTTTCCATACATTAGTAGATTGAAAGGAGTCAACAAATTTTAAAACATTTACATTTTTCAGTCCTAGTTTTATTATTTACAGTGTTACGGAATTTCTTGAATAACTCAAGTGCAATAGGGTCATTAGTTTACGGAACTGATTATACACACAATTTATGGTTTGAATTAAGTCCATACTCTCCCTGGACATCCATGGAGATTTACTACCTTTCACTTTCATCTTTACATAGGGTGCATGCTTATCAAGCACCGAGTTCACCAAATTATTGAAATTACAATAAGCTAGATCAGCATTATTTGTCATATTGAGAATATTCCATGTTCACTTAGGTCTTTATATACCAATTCCCAATCCGTATTTTTGTAGTTACGTGTGTGTACAAATTTAGGCTCATATTTTAACTTGATACATTAAAAATACAAACACCAGGTCATGATCAGTGCAAGGGAAGTAAAGATTACCTGATTTCATTAATGGCATGTTTTGGTAACATTTATATATATAGACTAGTAGGGTAGCAGTAGTCCTAGTATTCGCGGTTTTTATTTGCTTATCATACATATTGGTGAGACAAATAATTTGTTATTACTAATTAATAGTTCTTTACGTGGCAAGCTAGGAGCGGCTAAATTTACATTAAAATCACCTAACACAACTACATTTAGGGAATTTGTATATAGTTTACATAATATTTCATCAAGGTAACTGTGAAACGAGGAGTATTCTACACGTGGAGGCTTGTACACGCTAATTAAATAAAATGGTTTAATGAATTCTAATGAGCATTTAAAAATACATAGTTAGATTTCCTGTGGTGCTTTAATGTCGAGATCAATTTGGACAAATAAAACGTTTTCACGAAAATAAATAATTGTTCCTTCGCCCGATCGGTTTAGCCTATCTTGCCTAAATATTCGTATAATTCATAATAAGAGTAATTCGGTATAGTAAACTGTGAGGTTAGAGTACTCTGACAGAATTTAGTTTCGGTGACACAGGAAATATCTATGTTGTGCTTAATTATAAAGACAGAAATTTCCTCAAATTTAATCGCATTGTAGTAATTAATATTAAAAGCAGCAATTTTTTAACCATTTTTGAGAATGGGGAGAAAGTACATTTGAGCGATTTATGAAGTCTGGGATATCTTCGTGAATATTATAAGGGGGAACAATCATTGCATACAAAACCACTTTTCAGACTCATCTCTACAGTATACATTATTATTATTACAAGCTAAACAAGGTGTTAAAAAAATGCCATACTTATATCAAAAACAAGTCCACTGTTGAGAAGCGAGTACTCTGTAATGATTGAGATCAATGTTTATGCACGTACGATGGAATTTAGACAAGCAGTCATTACAATGAAGTACACGTCTAGCTAAGCCAGGTTTTTATTTACAGATAATATACTTGTTATAACGTTTTATTAGTTCAACATTTGTAATATCAGCAAAATTAATGGTAATGTCAGCCATCAGCAAATTTGAATTAATTAAAGCTAATAAGGGTGGGCGCACATAGAACCTTTTTCTTCCGTAACTTAATGTTCCTAGAGATAAGTTAGCATAAGTAATTTTTCAACCTTAACATGGGTAATATTTTGGGCAAATGTTTTTTACAACTTTTATTTATTGATTCATCAGAAATGATAAAAGCATTTAGAATATAACTACTCATTGCTTCATTTGAATTATAAAATGAAATCAGGGGTGTCGGAACGATTTTCAAACTGGGGGTACAATTTTTGGGTATTCACAAATTTTATACTGATATTTTTGGTTATTTTTAATACAAGTGCAAAATTTCTCTTTAGCATTAACATGATCGTAAACTTGTACACACAACACTCGTACCGGCAGAGTGCTGACCACTACTTGTGGGTTTGGGTTCGATCCCAACTCGGGTCATACTCCGAGGAGTATTTCCTTAAAAATCCCAACTCCGAAGGCTGTGTGGCAATGGTACTCGACTCGATGATGAACTAGTAAGTTCGATACGGGGTGACACAAGTTCAAAATGTCACACCGGTCTGTCTTGTGAGACCAGTGCGACTCGAAATGTTGTACAATCTACCGCCAATGGCAAGCACTGAAAAACTTTTTTTTTAAATTTTATGTGCTAATATAAGGCAATAACAAAATGATAAAATCGACTAAAACCAAGATACCAATTTTAATTACAAATGCAAAAATCACATAAATTCCCACAAACATTTTCCCGCGGTTCCCGGTGCTGAGGCTCTGAGTCTTTGATTTTAATCATTGACAATATGAGTACGTCACTGTAACTTAGAGTCCCTGCAACAGCATATTCTTGGACGCGGGCATAGGTTCCACATATCGTCAGTCACCTTTGGTTCCTATTCCTGTCGCCATGGCTACATTACCTTATCCTGTCCTGAATTTATTATTATTATAAATATTATTATTGAATATAACTAATCATCTGCCTCTTATTCCTATAATGTGACATATTTTACAATTATAATGATTACTGCGATCATTCTCCTTACAACCGTCTAACAATAAACACCTACTTTTGAGACGTCTCTACTCCTAACCATACGCACTTCATAAAAGTGCTGACGCAGCAAATCCGATGGGAAGAGCTGACGCAGCTCCAAGTGCACAATGTAAATCTATACAGGGAAAACAAAATCGGAACAAATAAGTTCACTTCCACCACTACTACTATGCCCATGTCCATGTCCATCTCCACCTCCACCTACACCACCATGCCCATGTCCATGTCCTCCTCCTCCTCCTCCTCCACCACTACTATACACTTGTCCACTCCGCTGTATAGATTTGCATTGTGTACATGCAAAATGTACAAAAATGCTGACGCAGCAAATCCCATGGAAAAGGATGACAATGCATCCTCCCATACAAATAGACGCATGCACACACATGCACGGAGCACACATACATACTGCATTGTTGACATTAGCATACAAATGGAGAATTCATAAAAGGCGGCGGACACACACATGTGATGTACACTGTCAAAAAAACCTATAGTTTAAGAAAGTCATGGGACATGTATACGACATATAGAAATGCTACAGCACTCATCATGGAAATGCATACACACAAAGTAAAATATACAAAAGGTAGAGGAATAACGTTTTTAAAATTGAAATAAACGTTTCAGCTCACCTTGAGCGTGTATTCGTGTATTGGAACTTGGATGTATATATGCATGTAAATAGTGGTAGAAAAATAGGCTGTCTTTTAGTTAAGTGTTTAAAGTATTGAATTGAGGTATACATATGGGGATCGAACGCCACCTAAGTGGAAATTATGTAGGATGCACATAGCAAAACAATGTCACGTGAGAATATAGGAATCACATGGGGTAAGTTAAATACCTTACATACACACACACACATACATTCAATATAATGTAACACTTACAATGATGACGTGGGAAATAAAAGACAGCCGGTAATTTTTTGTCAGTTTAGTACTAGAAAACCAGCATACGCGTCAATATGTCAGAATTCTTTGTTTCCCTCCAATCCAACGCGTGCTTGGATATTTTCAATGACAACACAGTGGGAAATTTTAAAAATAGGCTAAGTAACGTAATTCGACTAAATGCGGACGGATGGGAAGTTGCCCTCGCAGACTGCTCCTACGTTTACGGACATGTAATAATAAAAAAAGGGGAAAAGATGGGAACAATAACTCATTTCTTTTATGACGAAGACCTCAAGGAAGCAAATTTTTACGAGTTTGATTTTTTGGCGCCGTACGACTTGCGTACCCTTGAAGAAATATTAACAGCTCTAGCGGAAGTAATACCGATACCTAATGCAAAGGTTAGTCAACACATACTTTCCTTTGAGATCCAACCGGAAGCTAGGACAGTACACAAACTCACTTTCACACCTAAAATTTCTGCTATACTTGGAATTGATAATTTTGAAACTGGGAAGTTGAATGGATTTGACATAAAAGAGTCAAGAAAAAATACAATAAACAAAAACCAAGACGTGCTTATAATCAAAGGGCAAAAGTTCAGCGTTGATTTCGGAGAAGAAAAACCCGCGGGAATCAAACATGAAATATATTTAGTGGAAGAATCAATACAAGAGGCTTTAAATAATAGACTTGAGCAGTATGCAAAAGATAGCACTCCAATTACTATAACAGGTAGTGAAGTTGTGTTCCCAAACGCTGGCACTACCAAGATATTTTTGTACTGTAATATTGTTCAACCGCAGTATTTAGCAGATGTGCAGGCACCATGCTTACGTATAATTCCTTATAAAGGTATATATGGTGAAATTACTCACAATACGTTCGCACCACCCAACTTCTTAAACGTTAGCGTGTCTGATTTCGACTTTATTCACATTTGGATACTCACCGAGACAGGTGAGCCTGTGAATTTCGATTTTGCTTCATTTTCCATAACTTTGAAATTTAGAGAAAAAAGGTCGTTAAAATTAATACAAAAGAGTTTAATTGCGATGATGATATGGAGCTCTTTTACCGTCGTCTACCTCAACAAACCGGCGGTGCAATGATGCCTGACGGTCATATCTATTTTGCTGGGGCAAGAAGACAGAGAGGCTCCGGACTGGGAGGTATATTTGGAGCTTTGGCAAAACAACTCATACCTTTTGCTCAAAAATATGTATTACCACATGCACTAAATACAGTTCATAATATTGTCGCAGACGTTAGAAACGGAAGAGACTTAAAGGATGCTGTGAAAATTAATTCTAAAGCCGGGTTAAAAGCAATTGGACAGGATTATTTTAATCATAGTGGATCTGGACGTCGTAAGACCCGCAAGAGGAAAACTGTCCGTAAGAAAAAGCAGCAAAAAAGGACCAAAAAGAGGAAAGTGACTAAGAAAAAACACACAACACGTAGAAAACAAATTAAAACCGTTAAAAAGAAAAGAGTGCAACGCAAGAAAAAGTCTCA
>JAQFXU010003839.1:0-15062 GCA_034693705.1 Spatulosminthurus flaviceps
GATCCTACCATAAGAATGGAACAAGACTGTGATCAAGCACATCAAGTAAATTTGGAAAAGAAAAAAATCTACGATCCGTGTATCCCTTTCTTCAAAGAAAAGTTCAATTTAAAAGAAATAGAAACTATAGGTGTATATATTGGAGCAAGGGGAACGATTTCTAAGCTCTTAGTAGAAGCTCTGAAAAAATTAAGAATTTCAACAGACGTTGTTCCTGACATAGTGTCGATAGTATTAAAGCATGGTGCAATGATTTGTAATATTTTGTAATCATCATTTATGCACAAAAAGCTAATGAATTTCAAATGTTAATGTAAACACCCAATCCTTATTCTTTAAAAAATATTGTAAATAGTATACTGAGTCATATATGGCTACTTCCATTGGGAAGCAGTGATAAATAAAGTGTTTATATATATAAAATTCAATTTTGACTGATCTTACAATTTGAACCCAGGCAATCACTCGTGTCCACAGGCTCGCGCCGCAACAGCAAATTTGTTTATCTTCCATGTCTTAATGATGTACTATAGGAACTGGAAATGTGCTCGCAATATCCAAAAACCCTTTGAGAGTACCCAAAACTTCCACCCTCTCCGGACGACGGACTGACTCTCACTGGAGGGAAAAATGCAAGAGAGCAACAGGTTGTATTATTAAGCAAGCATCCATGTGATGAAAAGGAATTGGATTTGTGAGAAGTATACATACAGGGAAAATGAAGAGCTAAATCGTCACTACAAATGCTTCACTCAAGACAAATCACGGACCAGTTAACATGGGACCCTAAAAGGGGTGCTTCTGCGGAGGGCAGCTGAGGCATAAAAATTTATCAAGGCGCACAATAGATAATTTTCCTAGATGCACTACCGTCGTTCAAAAGTGTATGCTTGGAGAAGCATGGGAAAAATTGAAAAAGATGCAGAAATGATGGAGATATTTTTATGCTGGCCAAGTTTTACCTGAAATTTTGCAAAGTTATAAGAAATATTCGCCAATTATGCACGCCACTTTGTGGATTTGTGGTATTTTTTGTACTGCCATAACTCCCTCGGATTTTCATGCGGTGGATATTATTGAAAAGCTCAAGTGGAGAGGTTTTTAAAGATACCTAGCATATTTCTGTGTTGGGCTGGGTTTTTGATCCATTAAATGGTAAAGTTTGGCAAAAATTACTTTCAGAACGCCATGTTTTGGGGAGATTTGATCTGAAAGGTTAGGAAGTTCTGAAGATAATTTGTGGGAAATTTAACCATTTAAATACTTCTCTGGTTACTCCAATGGTCCATAGAACATGGTCTTGTCATTCTTGTGCACAAAACAATCATCTGACCAACATTTAACATGAGTACCGCGAACCAAGGAATTACACAATTGACACGCTTATTCATTACATCGCGATAGTGCACGGACCTCTTTATGTACAGAATGCACCTAATAACACACCTCCATTAGTAAAGTATGGAGATTTTTTTCTATCTAATTTTGTACAATTGGGATCCTGTGAGCCCACGAATTTGGTGTATTATTAACTATTACCGGATGGATGCTTATAAATTACAGATTGGGAATTTTTTCCTGCTATGAAGTTTAATGGGAATCTTTATTGGTATTTCTTAGGAAGGCTTTTACTACGGCACACTTCATAATTTACATATTTGCACTTAAAAATACGTTTGTGTTTGAATACTTTGTGGTTTGAGGTCACATTTTTATTTCAAAGCGGTATTTCATAGCGATGAGGTTTATAACGTAATTTTACATGGAAGGGCTTACAATTGGAAAATATGAGGAAAATATGTGTGAGGCAATAAAATACAAACTAAATAGGTCCATGTATGTTAAAGTGAAGGGAATAATAGGTAGGCTGTTAATGTAAACACTGGATTTCAATAATGATTTATTCTAATTAATAACAATGCAGCAAAAATACAAAAGTATAGTGAAAAAGAGTAAACTACCTTTTCCTCATAGATTTTAAAATAAGAATTTAATATAAAAATGAGTCAAAAATGGGTCGTCACAATTGATATAATGATATTATATCCATAGCACATACTAGTTTTGTATTTTTTACAGCTTTGTATCATACTGATTAAAAAAAAATACTCAAGACAGGTTCAAAGGTCTCATTATCCTTTCCTCATTACAGTCATAGTTTTGTGAGAACTGAAGTTTTAATTTAACTAACTCTGATAATACAATAACACATGCTTTTACACTGGAAGTAATTCGGTAAAAATTTGCAAAGAGCTGTATTATCATACATCCTTCAGACCCATTAAGGATGGATTTTTGTTATTGGCAATGACTCAGTATCTTGTAGCTCCAATTATTGTTGGAATGTGAAAATATTTTTGGTCCTCAGGGTTGGAATTAGACCCCGATATTTCAGAGGAGTAGGAGAGTGAGCCTGTGTTCTCACTGGATTCTTGGCTTGAGATGCAAACCATACCGCGGTTATATGGACAGCATTTTTGACGGGGAACTGAATTCCGGTGGGAATTAGGAAGGAACCGTTGGCCACAATATGAACATGACATTTGAGGATAATTTGGGTCTGACCATTTTCCCGAACATGAGCGTGACCTTTTGTCTGAATTGGATCGTGAGGATTTGGTCGTACTTGAGACTAATCTTTTGTCCGCTTTTGAGAGCGATCTTTTGTCCGCTGTTGAGTGTGACCTGTTGTCCGTTTTTGAGGGTGACTTTCTGTCCGTTTTTGAGCTTGACCTTTTGTCCGGTTTTGAGGGTGACCTTTTGTCCATACTAGAACGAAACCTCCTGTCCGTATTTGATCGTGACCGTTTGTCCCTGCTTGATCGTGATCGTTTGTTCCTACTTGATCGTGACGTTTGGTGCGTATTTGAGCGTGAAATTTTGTCCCTACTTGAGCGTGACCTTCTGTCCGAATTTGACGTTGATCGTTTGCCCGAATTCGAAAGCGTCGTTTCATGGGAATTAGAGCGTACATTTTGACGAAAGTTTGACGACGATTGTTTCCGGCAAAGTAAGGGCGATTTTGACCAGCCACTTCCATTACCATTACAATGCGTTACTGGCCTCCGAATCGGTGAGGTAGGCCCGAACCTCATTCTGCGAGCGTTTAGAATATTTTCTTCTCTTTCGGTGTCCTCAACTTTCCCGTTAAGCCAGCACCTCAAATCAATTTTCTTCTCCTTGGATTTATCCTGCAAAGTAGTAATAGTTGTATACTAAAAAACAAAGTGTGCTTTTTCTTCCACTTGTTCTCATTTTGCCCACTACTTTTTACAAAAATTCCCTTATGATTTTTTCCCTTAATTACATACTAATTATTACATAATGATTACTTGAGTGTGAGTTGACTCGTCCTCATCCGATGATGAAATATCGTAAGACACTACTGATTTCTCAATTTTGACATTCTCAACCTTAAAGGTCTCTTGGGGTTTCTGGGAAGATGCTGGAAAAAGTTGTCCTTCGAAAAATTCGGCCAACTCAATTGCAGTTACACTTTTTATTGTAGCTAATTCCTTGATTTTAGCCACCACGGATGCGTGGCCATTAAACTCATCCTCAACCCAATCCACCACTTCATCCACACTCCAAGTTTTCATTTCTTTGAAGAAATTTCTCAAAATATTTTCCCTTTCTTTATCCATCTCTCCAACGAATTCCCCTGGAACAGAGTTTTTACCGTGAATAAATGCACCTGTTGCTGCCTCTAAAAAATTAATCCGACAGTCACAATTTCTTTTAAATATTGTAATCGTTTCCAAATTGCACTGGAAAATGTATACACTCTTAAATAGATAAATCTCTTAATGTTTATACTTTGTCCAAAAGGAAAGTAAACCTGAATGAATTTAATTTGGCTGTGCTTGTACTGACACAAAATATTACTCAGCTTGTGTAGCAGCTCACAACTATGCCAAGTCGAGGGACAAAATTCCCAATATAAATTTTCAACGGCCTATAAAAATCCTTCAAAACGGTTCTACACTCTTGTTTTCAAATAGGACAAATATTTATACCCCAAAAAAGGTACGCCTTAGAGATAAAAGGCCATAATATTATTAAATCCACTTCCAAGGATTTAAACCCCAGTTTTTGTTGTAAACACCATTGAGCTCGGAAGGGCTGATAAGGCTAAATTTTAGCCATAATATCTGTACATAATATCTATGTATTTTCCTCAACCCTAACCAAATGATCAAGATGGTCTTGTAAATGAATAACGTTCATATGAATTTTGTCAAGGAAGTTGACAACTTTTACTGTGACACTTGCTTCTTTCCAAGCATAGGGCTATTATCTTCCAACTAAATGACTATATCTACTACTGGGACTATAATAATGTACATATAACAATGCATTTGGCCTGGAAATTTGGGAAAAGGGTTATTTTCGTCTCTCTCGAGTTTGCATATCATCTCCATGCATAAGTTATACAGCACTCATTATGTGCGTTAATGTAAGCTTGTCCCTCAGCCTCTTCGAGAGAGACAAGATTTATTGATGTTTCTACCCTCAATAATTGTGAAGGAATGCCAACGTATAGTTTCCTTTCTTTTGTACATCAGACGCTTCCGACAAGGTCGACGATCCGATGAACTTTCCACTGTCCCTTTCAGATGGATTTATTGTGTAGTGGTCAGAGGAAAGTGGATCCCTTGAGGGAACTCAATTTAACCTGCAAAATTACTTAGCATTTCATGAGAAGTACCTGATGACTCTTGTATGGGCCCTTTGTAAATTGTATTGTTAAATAAAATATTCCGTGGGTATTAAGTGCTTCTGATGTAGAACATATACACGAGTATAGGGAATATATGAATCAACTACTATTTACATATGGGGAAGATGACAATAATAATAACATTGAGAAAATATTTGTACTATGTTGACCGGAATGCTGTGAGAGGGATAATCAATGGATCTCAACCCGACCTGAGTCTTTGGTTTTTATATTTAATGAACCATTTTAATGGGGAATATTCTATATTTTATATTTAATTTTGTTCTTCAAATAGAATAGAATTAAATTGATAGAGGGAGGGAGAAAAGTAGGAAAAGAGAATTTGAAAAATAAGATTCCAGAGGAATGACAAAATCATTCCTATTATGCCGCACATACTGCGAGCAGAGTTGAAGTAGATGTTCATATGCGTCGGAGGCGGAGCCTCATCTCAACCCCAGCTCCTCCATGAACTTCACAAGCATGAGAGTCCTTGGATGTGTAAACTTTTTACATGAAACTACTTTTCCAATGTATTTCTTTCGTGGTTGAAGTTCTTGTGTGTAAATAACAAAGGGATTATATGAGGGAGTTGACTTTACTAATTTGAATGCAGAGGAATATTCTATTGTAATAATTTTCATTGGATGTTCCATTTGTATTTATGTACATCTTGTAAGCAACAGATACACCCTAATAAATATTAGATCTAAAAGTGTATACTTATCGCCCATGGTCCAGGCAGATTTAATGATCATGAACGCTATCTTATTATTAGCGTTATTTAGTAAGTAATATTTCATTGCGTACATTTCTGTTCCCAATAAATATATGGGCAAGTGGAATTTTCTTTGCTGGAAATATCACAGGATATCTATTGAGTGGAAGTTACGGACGCGGGCTGAGAGTAATTCATATGAAAATATTTTCCCTTGAGTATTTAGGACCCCAAACCTTGTGCATAGCCAAATATGTATGTACTTACCCAAATCATAGGTAAATAAGTAAGGCTGCGGGGCGGTAGGTAAGGTACTTCCCTTCCCTTGTTATTCTTGACCTCAGCTTTTCTGGAAAGTACGGACTCTATAATTAACCCCTTTGTCGACTGAAAGATGAAGGATATTCACACTCAAGACCTCATTGATCCTCTGCTTGCGTCCAAAGACGATCCTCCAGTCAAAGGCATTGGATTCGTAGACCGTTGAAAATAAGCTTCTCTGTCGCGTCAAACTAAAGTGTCCCATGCTTAATTTACATATTTAACCTGTAGAAGTATTGCCTTTTTTCGGCAAAGTTATGAAAACACAGTCATAAATTTGAATTGTGTAAAAAGTGGGACGTGGTGTCAAAATTTCAGTTGCGTTGAAAATACATGAAACCCAACATTGTTTCTTCCCCAGTGCCGTTTTCTAGGAATCCCCTACAAAATTTCTCTTCAATAGCAAAGCCCATTAATATTTCATCGAATGATCATTGTGAAAACTCTTATTTGTGCAGCGTATGAAGTGTGTCCCTTGAGTTTGAGAAAAGAACTTTATCCTTGTTTTGTCATCTTGTATCATCCTTCCCAAGGTATGAGAAATTCTCATTCGTGTGTGTTATAGTACTGGGAAAATCTTTGCTTGAGTATAATAATAATTCATCCTATAAACGACAAAAATTATTATTTTTAGTCATTGTAGCTATTCAAGGCCAACTATTTCATTTGATTCTGGAAATATGGAGCCTAATGCCAAGCGGGTTAAAATAATGGACTGTGAAGAAGGAGGAAGTTTGGAGCTGAAGAGTCCCAGTCACGAGGTAAGATTATCCGGTTTTTGATTTCTTTCAAAAATTATTATTGTTGTTGTTAACATATTATGTTGGGAAAATGTTGCTGAATTTCAAGATGTCTCTGGAATGAAAAGTATATTTATATTTTCATTGAAAGAAAATTTCTTTTTTTTTGCATTTCCTACTCTTGATATGGGGAAAGAAATATTATTATGGTATTAATTATGGTTAAACGAGGTGGCCTTTTCATATCTTTAGTTCATATTAGATTTATGAATGGGGCGTTTTTTAAGTCCGAAGGAAACGTTAAACATGATAAATAAATGAAAAATTCCAATATATTATTTACAGGTCTGTGACGCACTCATTCGCTGGGCAATCAAAACTGACTATTGGTCTTGGAGAGTGATGAGACTGGTGAGTAAGGCTTGGAACGAGTCCGTCTGCTCTGCTTTGCCATTAAATCATAATATTGTCGTTATCTGCGAGTACAAAAATTCAAGAAGCGAGTCTTTCATAAAGTTGTTAAAGAGAAGAAGAAGAAGGTGCAGGGATGAATTGTTAGCCATGCCATTTAGAATACACTTAGAAGCGACTACATTGACCAAACGGAATTTCCTGTCCCGCATAGAAAGTTTCCTTCCTGCCCTGACCGTCACGGGCTTGATTTTAGAATACGGTGACCGCTTGTCAGACAATTTTCTCAGTCCCCTCAGAAAAATACTAGAAAATCACTCAGAAACTTTAACAAGGTTGGAAATTACTCGGCAACACTGCTTAGAAATCGTGCCCAAAAAACTGCACTTGGATGAGTTCAAATTTGTAAGTCTCAACAAACTGAGTATCACTTTCAATGAAGAGCTGGAATCTGTCTTGGAACAAGCCACAGGGACACTGAAAATGTTAACCGTTCAATTTGTTTCCCATGGCTCATTTCAGCTCATTTCTCCAAAATTATTAAGATTATTGGAAAAAGTTCCCTCCCTCAAATTCATCATTATTGACTCGGACAGAAACTTCCCCATGAAAACATTTTCCCAACTTCCACTCTCAAATCTTAAAAAGTTGGATTTAGTGGAATTAGCCGAGACGGAGATTGAGGATGCGGTGGAGATTCTTTCCCAGTGGAGTTCATCCTTGGAGGAAATTGAGCTTGAATCTACAGACATTCCATGGCACTCATTACCAGTCTTTCCCAAACTCCGCTTCATGAACTTAAGCGAGGATGAAGTGTGTCATTTTGAGGAGGAAAAATTTCCATATTTGGAGGAAATCATTTTGTACAAACCGCCCGTTTTATGTGAGCACTGGGTTCCTCATTTGGGGGTGAAAACATTGGAGTTTGACTTGGATGAGAAAAACTCCCTGGTTGATGAAAATTCAACGAGACAAGAACAGTTTTTCCAGGCGCTCCGGACTCTTGGACAACTCTTCCCAAATGTTGAGAAATTTACTTGCGACTTTTCACCCTTGGAAGGGGAGGATGGTGTGGATAAGGCAAATGCAACGATTGAGAAAAATTTCCTCGCTTTGGAATTGCTAAAAGTTTCTGGGGGCGGGAAATTTTTAGGTGCTAAAGCTGATCCACTGACAAGGGAATGGAAACTTCTAACCTAAGTTCTGTTCCAGGATGTTTGAAATCGGATGGTTTTTTTTATGAATGGTATCTTGCATTTTAAAATTGAATTCTGTGTTGTACTTGATAGACTTTCATAATTGTTACTTTAATTTTTAAGTCTGCATGAAGTAATTATTTTAGTGTAAGGCATTTTTACGTTCAACTAATAACTCTTAACTATCCACAGGGTTTACTTTTGTGACTTACTAACTATAAAATGCGTGATATGGTGAGAAAGTTTAGAACGTGTTTGAAAGTTGGTTATAATTATACAGTTAGCCATTCTTGAGTGGAATTTAAAATATCGACAAGATTTGATTCTCATGCTTGTTTTCTTCCATCTCAGTCTCTATCCTTTCGTCTAACGCTAATTCCTCTGATTCTGATATTGATTATTTTGTGGAAGAACGTCTTCTATGAAAACTTTCTGAGATCATCATTAAATTCATTACCAATCCATCATGTAGTGACTAACAATGAATTAAATGATGATCTCAGAAAGTTTTGGGAGGTGGAAGAATTTTCGAAACGGAAGTTTTATACGGCGGAAGAAGAGCAGTGTGAAGACCATTTTATTAAAACTCACACTCGTGACGTTCCGGGCCGTTATGTGGTGAGACTTCCATTCCGAGATCATGTTCCTGCATTAGGATCGAGTGTGGTGACGGCAGGGAAGCGGCTTAAAATGATGGAGAGCAAGTTACCACATCGAAAGGAACAGTATGTTAAATTTATGAGAGAGTATGAACTGCTGGGTCATATGGTATGCATACCGGGAAATGAAATTGAGACAAAGGAGGGAGAAAATTATTATTGGCGTGTTGGTCTGAATATGGACATCACCCCTTCTATTTTTCCATAAATTAGCGTTTTTGGATACCCATCCGACTGCAACTTGGTCGAGACACACTAAGGAATTATATATATTATAAATACTCTTCACTACAAATTAGTAGTGTAAAGTAGAGTATCCATCACTGACATTTTATTCGACTGATGATGAAAAGATCCATAATTGAAATATCTATTAGTGTGAGTAGGCTTGCGATAAACTTTGATTTTTATGGAACCGCCAGCTTGTCTTATTATGAGGGCATCTAGGAAAGGAATTTTTGGTTCAAGTTTAGTGTCTCTATTGTAAACTGAATGTTTGTATGATAACTATTCAGCACTTGTAGGATAAATTGTAATTGATGACTAGTGGATTAGTTTTATGTTTGTATTTTGATCAATATATTTGATTAAATCAGGGATGAGAATTTGTATTTCGTTTCTTTTGGCTTTCCGAACAGCTGGGAATTTTGTATATATGTAATAATTTAAAAAAATAATTTTATGCAACATTTCAATGTTCCTCAAGGAAAATATTTTGAGATTGAGAGATCTGACATGTGGTACTTTCATGTTTAAATTTCCCTAATATATTGTATTTTGTAATCCTCTGTATTTTGTCTAATATTCCATTTGAAATAAAATATTTCATGGCTAAAAATACTCATGCTGTGTAGTAATGATTGTAAACTAAACTCAGGGTATAATAAATGACTTAGATAAATTCTATATAAAATGCGCAAGGGGTCACAAAAGGCAGTTTGAGAACGGATTTTTATTTCATCCAACTATAAAAATATGAACGATAAAAAAAATGAATATCAGGTTATGAGTCAGTCGTAAACCTCCAAGGGTTTAAAATCTGGATTCCCTCCGAGTTTTTCTGGGAGCGCATTCTTGGGAATGTTCCTCAACAACTTGGGCTTCCAAATGTTTGAATTTGTCCCATACAAATCTATTTGGGCTTGTAACTTGCTCAGGAGAGGTCGTCCCAGGTCCCAAACTCTTTCAAAGAAGAAAATACCTGCAGAGATGAAAAGATGATAAAAATTCAAAATATTTACAAATGTACATGTGTACTTTCCTTTGTTCTTTCTATGAATGAAATATTTTTGCATGTACGTCAAGGATCCACTTACTATTTACCATCCAACCATGCTTCAGTTCACCTCGATCACATTCTCTCTGGAAAGCATCAAACATTCCCAATATTTTCGAAAAGGCTGGATTCCGTGTTGTTAAAATTATGACCATTAAAATAAATTTCACTTGTATAAATAATTATTATTATTAATATTCTCTCGTGTAATATTTTTTATACATTTTATATGCGTGATTTGCCTCAAAGAAAAATCATCCAAATCGAAAATAATATTACAACCGATGAGCTCATCATCTTTTTTGGCGCTGACTTGAAGTCGACGCAATAATTGCTCAATCCAAATATCGAGTAAATCACCTTGTCCTCTATCCACCACAGTCCGAACATCCCATTTTCCGAAATTCGCAATCCAAACTGAATTGTATGTACATATGTAGTTGGATTAGAGAAAAAGTATTGTTTCCACATAGAAATATCTTCTCACCACCACAGGCTTTTTTGCTTATTAATCACATATACTTACCTGGTGCCTCTTATCCTCGTCATATCCAGTCAAGTACTAATAGGAAATTGGACTAAACTTCTTTGGGTTACTTTATAATCTCGAAGTTCCTGCAAATTATGCAAATTCCCGTATTAGAACGGAAACAGGATTTGACAACATTTGACTTGACAGTGTGCACAAATATTTACACCTGTTCCACGCCTTTGCCCATAGTAACAATACAAGGCCAATTTGTATATGCTCTAAAGCGCTCGTGCTTTAAGAAGATAATTTTTTCTCCGTGCAAAAACACTCTTCCGTGGGCACCTGACTTGTAACCACAACCGTTTATAAGTAATAACAAGTTCATGGAAAATACGTAAGCCCCAAATATCGTATTTTTAAAAATGTGTCATTTTCAGCAAAACTAACGTGCACTCGGTATCATAAGCAAAGGCGTTGGAATGTTTGTAATGGGCTAAGCCGTTATGGAATTATGGCAAAAACGAAATATCTTGTATTTAAGGCTGTCTCTCCCGAACTAATGGGGCGCTGTGACTCATTTTTGAACTGATATGTCCAGAAATAAGTTTTTCAGTGCAACATTTCAGCGTTTTTGGAAATTTTGAAAAATGGCTGAAATATAGGGGACAAAGTAGAAATAAGTTGGGAATTATCCTGCTTATTAAAATGCGGTAGAGCTTGAACTCCAAACTTATTTCTACTCTACAAATTTCTCCTAAACATTCTCTTAAACATAAACATGTTTCGACCGGGAATTAATTTAAAAAAAAATGATTCGACCGAAGAAAAAATTAGTCCGCCCTGGAATTGATTTAAAAAAAATATTTCAAACTATAAAACTTGCTGACTTCGGAGATCAAACCCCCGCCCCCAGCCCTGTGGAGGTCAAATATTGAAGCGTTTGGCGAATTTGACAAAGTGGCCTGGGTGTATTGCCATGAGGTATATTCACGCCAAATTTGGTAAAATTTGGATCAGCGGTTCGTTAGTTAGGTCGTGCCCACTCAGTGCCTGTCATGGGTACAAAAATGTTGTAGTTGTCCCTGTTGCGGTCCCGAATCTTCGGGTACTTTCATTTTTCGTACCCAAACCTGTTCTGGTTCCCAGAATTTCTGGGTGCATAATAATTGTACCCGTTCCAATTTAAATCTCAAAATATTGAACCCAAACCCAGTGAAGCAAAAAATTTTGAACCCGAGTGCGTTCCCTTACACGCTGTACCCGGGCCAGTACCCGGGTCCTGTTCCTGGGAACAACAGGCCTACTCTTAACCCCTCCAGATGCTTTCGGATTCGTTAAATATTAAATTATTCTGAAGAATTTTGTTCAATTAAAACTATCGTTATAATTGAAAGTACGGTAAAATACACCATTGATTAGATATTATTAATAATGTTTATCCAAACTTGTCCAAGAAGTTTTGATGTAGAACAAAACTGAGTATTTTCAATATTTTCAATTGTTGATACACAATAACCTTCTGCTATAAAAGTTTGGATTTAAAGTTAAATAATATTGAAGAAATTAAAAAGTTAGTGGATGCAGAATTTAGACCCGAAAGCATTCAGGCATTTCAATTATATTATTGGTCAATTTCACTCCCATTTTTATTTCTACTAAAGTGTACAGAAAAGCATTATTTGCCGTATACGTTAATCAGTGCAACACCAAAATTGCTATGAAAAAAACAATTTCAAGTTTTCCCCAAGCTTTTATGTATAATTATTATACTACCTTTTAACTATATTGAATAAAAAAATTGTAATTTGTTATTGCCGAAGTAAAAAAAAAATTGCTCTTACAAATTAACTACTACTATAAAATTGAAAAAAAATCTCCATGAATCTGTATTCTTATATGATACTATTGGACTATTAACAGCATAAAAATCTGTATGTATTTATGAAATGAAGGCATTGACAGGAGGGATTGTTTTGCTTAGTCGGTTGTTGGTATACATTTCATATCATCTCATGTTCCCAATTCACCGGGAACAATTGGGGTGGGTACAGGTTTTTTTTAGCTTGTCGTACCCATTCCCGTCGGGTACAAAACCCAAACCAATAATTCTGTACCTGCCCTTGTGCTTGTTCCTGTTCCCAAAACTTCGTAACAAAAAATCGCCGTTCCTGATCCTGTATTCAAAATTTTCGGGCTCATATATTTTGTACCTTTTCAGTTCCCGAACCCGTTCCTGTACCCAAAAACCCGGGTATCACCTGTACCCGTGACAGGCACTGTGCCCAGTAATTCCCGCACGATTTGACCCTGATCTTAAATAGGATGGGTGCCGGGTCAAAATTTCCCTTCGACAATGTTTATGAACCTCGGACCTATAACTTTGACGTGCATTTGGTGTTTGATCAACTTTGGACTCATCATGTGATATTTTTGTGGAAGAAAGCTGATGGAGTTACTCATATCCATTATTGCTAGCATTAATAATGGGGAAGAAACAGAGAGATAATCAAGTTAAAAGAGTTAGATTTTTCATATAAACTTAAGTTCATTGGATTTATTATGAATGAGGAGTTTTTTAAGAAAACTATAAACGTTAAAAATAATTTTAAAATCTTATTTTCAGGTCTTTGACGTACTCATTCGGTGGGGAATCAATAATGGCTATTTACCTTGGAGAGTGATGAGACTGGTGAGTAAGGCTTGGAACGAGTCCGTCTGCTCTGCTTTCCTGTATTTTGTCTAATTCTATTTGAAATAAAAATGTTCAAGCCTAAAAATACTCATATACTTTATAGTAATATGATAGTGAACTAATTCCAAGGTAGAATAAATTACTTGGGTAAATTGTTTATAAAATACGTAAGGGTTCATACAAGGCAGTCTCAGAACGGATTTTTATTTCATCCAACTATAAAATAATGAATGACAAAATAAATGCTTGAATATCAATCGTAAACCTCCAAGGGTTTGAAATCTGGATTTCCTCCGAGTTTCTCTGGGATCGCATTCTTGGGAATGTTTCTCAACAACATGGGCTTCCAAATGTTTGCATTTGTCCCATAAAAATCTACTTGGGCTTGTAACTTGCCCAGGAGAGGTCGTCCCAGGTTCCAAACTCTTTCAAAGAGGAAATTACCTGCAGAGATGAAAAGATGATAAAAATTCAAAATATTTACAAATGTACTACATTCCTTTGCTCTCTCTTTGAATAAAAAATTTGTTCACGCAGAAACCAAAACATGAACAGTTTTTTTCTACGTGGCTAAAACCTTAACATTTAGCCTAAAAATGTTTTCATGCTCCCTCTAAATAACATGCACATACATTTTTTAATGCTTTCTCCCAAACCATGGCTCATAAAAAATAGTTTTAATGTTTACTGTGTTTGTGCGTATGTACGTCAACGATCCACTTACCATTTACCGCATAACCATGCTTCAGTTCACCTCCAGATAATTCTCTCTGGATAATTTCAAAGGTTCCCAGGATTTTCGCAAAGCCTGGTTTCCGTATTGTTAAAATTAAAAAGGACCATTAAAATAAATGTCACTTTTGTAAAATAATAATAATTATTATTCTCTCATGTAATATTTTCATACTTTTTAGATGGGTGATTTGCCTCAAAGAAAAATCATCCAAATCGACTAAAATAATAGAACCGATGAGCTCATCATCTTTTTTGGCACTGGATTTAACTCGACGCGCAAACTGTTCCATCCAAATATCATATAAATCACCTTGTCCTCTTTCCACCGCAGTCCGGATATCGAACTTTCCATAATTCATAAGCCAAACTAAATAGTATGTAGTGGATTATAGCAAAAGTATTATTTCCACATGAAAATATCTTCTCACCCCTTATTTTCCCCTTATTCATCACATAATGTACTTACCGGGTGCGTTATCCTCGTCATATCCAGTCAAGTAATAGGGGAACATGGAAGAAACTTCTTTGGGTACTCTATAATCTCGAATTTCCTGTAAAAATTATGGAAATAATTCCCCTATTAGAAAATAAATCACATGTAAAATTTAAATTGGTCCGAATTTTAAGCTGAGAAACTAAAATTCTCGTTACTTTTATTAAATAAAATTTTTTTAATCAAAAATCCAATGCACTGCAACAGAGAAAATGTGGTTTAACTGAAAAATCCAATAACAAAAATATTAGAGGAAATCTTGGTAAATTCAGTTCCGTACTTTCCATTCAACTTTGACAAAAGAGCGAATAATGAAAAGATTTTTTATCACAAAAAATATTTGAAGGTAAATAAAATAAAGCTAACCGGGTCCGTCAAGTTGTGGCCAGAAGTGAATCCGAGGAAAGTAAGAGAAAACAAGAAAAAGTGTGGTAAAATTTCTTTGGGGATTTTCATTGCAAATGAAGACGGGAAATTGTTGGAAGGGAATCCTTTGAAAGACAAAGATTAATTGAATGGTAAATTCTCAGAGCCTGGAAAGAGATTTGACTGGGCAGTGTGCACAAGTATTTAAATTAGCCCGTGTTCCACGCCATTGCCCATTAACAATACAAGGCCAACTTTTACAT